>ML778424.1:576699-587754 GCA_009831015.1 Picea engelmannii
GAGATGTATTAAGTGTTGAACCATATACTAAAATATTAAGTGTTGGAATTAAATGCTAGGACTGATATACATTTAAGTGTTAGCTTATGCACTCAAAGTATTCAATTGTTGTAATATTCATGGGCATACTAAAGATGTTACGTTGATATCATCTTAGTATTGAACTGATATTGAATACTTGAGTTGATATGTATTAATTCTTTTAATATGTTGATATGTCTGATTCTATAGCAAGCTACCATTGGTTTGATTATGTAGCAGGCTAGTACAGGTCTGATTATGTAGCAGATTTGAGCACATGAGAACCCCACAACTGTATCAACATTTAATGACTCTGAATCTGTGGCAATGGATGTGCAATGACACTGGTTTGAAGAATATGTGAACCTATAAAGAAAAACCTTGTAAGAACTTGTTCACACATGAGTTGTCACTTCAAAAGTAAATACAAAACACACTACTTCCCCTAATGTTAAGCAGAAATTCAAAGAAATATTAAGAAATGCAATAGGAAAACATCTTGAGCCCAAATCCCGCATATGGGCATTAAAATGGATAAGACAGGGTTATATGTGAATGATAAAGGGTTAAAAAGAAGAAAAAGAAGATGTCAAATGATGGTAATTTCTTGGCTCATCAGATCACATGGGAGAAATCATCCTTTAAATGAAGACGAAAAGACACAGATTTTGAGGGATCAGTGGAGGGAGAAGAAGGGGAGGCAACTTCTTTTCCCTTGTCTTACACAAGTTGGGGAATATCAATTTTCAATCTCTTACTGGTGTGTGAAGACTGAACTGACGAAACAAGATGGGAAATTTGGACATTGGGATTAACCGGTGGTGGCAAAGGCAATGACATAGTGGGCCAACCATGATGGTGAGAGACATGATGGTTGACGATCTCTTTCCAACCATCATTTGCGGGGACTTCGGGCTGCAAAGACACATGTGGGGGAACATGAATGCCGAGGATATTATGAGGAGCCTGGAAATGGGGTATTTTTGGTCGAGGGTGCATTATCCCATGGCCAACCCAATTAAATAACCCATCTTGGAACAACCGGTTCAATTCTTGCAGGTCAACATCAAAATGGATAGAAAATATAGGCCTCCTATGGCCTCGATTCCAATTTTTCCTACCTCTATTATTTCAACCATTGTTTCCTCTACTGCAAAAGCTCATCCTGTAGCAACAGTTTTTCAGTAATGAAGCTCTTAATAAACCATACATGACAATCTTCTTACATGAATAAAAATTTGGCTCAAAAATTTACATGAGATACATGCAAATCCATCCATAACACACCATTCATTAATTACCATGTGAACACAGAGTAATAGGGTTCATGGGAAATATGGAGGGAGTGTAGTTAGCAAAAAATGGTAGAATGATAGGGAATGCATATACGAATACTGTTCAACAATTAGCCAAACAATTTAACCATGTATAAAAATATCAAAAATATCTGTCACCAACCCTTGCTATGTTATCTTTTTTTCACTTCCACACAGACTTTTATTTTTAAATTGATATCTGTAACATCCCTCTCTTGCACGCACCCGATGTGACTTATTCTTGTGGACACTTGTGTGCAAGTGATCCGGTTCACTGTATGATTGACTGGTTCGATTATGGAGCATGATGATGCTTGTGGATTTGATGATAAGTTATTTATGATATTTATATCGACATGTGCTATTGAATTTTTTTCAGAGTGCGCATGACTATGGATGTTTGAGGATGCCAATGGCATCGATGGATCTCCTTGGACTTCGGATTGAGTCAAAGAGCAGACGGTTATGGTTTGAATGTTTTGAATTTTACATATGTGACATCTAACTAGATATTATGATGTTGATTGTTATCACTGAAACGTTTCGTTGATGGATGCAGGTTGACGATAGCTTGCTAACTAGACTCACATTAAGAGTAAAGGGGGTCACGCATGACAACCAGAGATATTGAGGGAGAGGTGTGGTAGCATCCCTGCCACAAACTACTAGCACTCCCGCCATGGTTCGAACTGTAGGTTAACAATTACCTAGTTCGAGGGATCCACGGTATCGTGAGGGCATACTGTGACAGTCTCTCACGATGATTCTAAGGAGTGCGCAATAAGGCAGGGTACTTATTCCTTAGAGGCCCTTAGTCTCCCACAAGATCACCTGACAGAGTATTGACTCCATGGGTTTTACGTCTACCAAATTCAGTCAAGAGGCGAGTGGCACCTTTGGAGAACGTAGTGCATCTTGAAGGGAACGCCGTGCAAATAAAGCGGAAGGAGGCAAGTGGCACCCATGGAGCACATAGTGGGTTCTATAGGGCACGTCACGATTTTAATCATGGTAAATTAATAAACCTAGTGACTAGAAAACTATGCCTCCTTAGAACCTAGTTGGACTTAAAATAAATGATGTGATGAGTAAAGTTTAATAACAAATTTTCCCTTAAGAACTGTCGCCAGCCTAGTGAATTTAAAACCTAGGTCTAAGTAGAACTTTTGAACACAAAACTTATTAGATATGTAACAAGAAGGGGGTAAAGAAAATTCAAGCTTTAATAATTAAAGTAATTTTTTTAATGAAAGTTTAATTATTAAATGGGGTAAATGGTTGTTTGTGGATAGACGCTGCCAACCCCTGTCATTTTAAGCGCCCTCTTTTGTATTGTTCACCCAGACTTCTGGGTTCACTCCAACGACCCGCATGCCCTATACTACGAGTTGACCTGGACCATCACCTAGTGGGAATCCTTTCACCTTACTCTGTGTTTTCTTATAAAAGTCGAAACATGGAACAATCCTCCCAACTCACACACGCTTCTTACAAGAGTAGAATTTGGAAAACGACTTCATATATTAATGTTAGTTTTTGAATGTTTGTGAATCGACTCATGTGAGCCAAGCAGTAGTCACGCACGTGTCTTCCAAACCGGGGGTCCATATTGGGATCTTAAATCGTAGTGTGGGAGTTTGAAACTAAACAACCCACGATGGAAGAAAGGTTAAATATCTGTTGGCAGGTAATAAAGATTGTGGAGGGTTCTATTTTTGGTATGGACTGAGAAATCACGGCTGATTGACCACTGAAAATTCCTTGAACCTGACAGCTCTCCTTAAACGACTTGTGGCCAAGTGTTTGCTTGTAAACCTCGTAAATGTTGACTGCCCTGTATTGCTATAGAATTGACAACTCCGTTTGAACAACCCATGGACGCATGTTTTTTTTATAACACGTGTATGGTTAAGAGAAGTTTAAGTGATATGATGATTCAAGGCAGGAATAAGTTACACTATTATTAATTAATGCCTTTTAAGTCCTTTATGTACTGATTTAACAAGGGTTAATATTGATTATTAATGCGCTATGTAGTTATTAATAATGATCTATTAGTTAATGGTGCATGATTTATTAATGATTAATATTGATTTATGAGTCCATTGTGTATGGATTATTATGCCCTTTTGTTCTTAGTGTAATGATTAAAAATAATTAAACAATGATTCTTTAGTTCATTGTATAATGATTAGACAAGGATTAGTATCTTAGTGAAGTCTAATCAACTTGTTCGTACAAGGTGGGTAGGTGTTTAATGATGACCTAGTGGGGAGGAATTAAGGTTGGTGGTTGTAACTATTTTTAAGGGCATAACCCCAAAGATGATGGCAGACGTTAAATATTAGACCTCTTGCGCACTAAATATTGAGGAAGGTTGTTGTTAACCTCGGTCATCATGAGTGAATTTAATCATACTGAATGGTATGTAGATTAACAATTTCTGCTTGCGCCCTTAAATTGTTACTACGTTGGATTAATTATAGTCTCCAGTGCGTCGTGATTATCTTATTGTGGATTGAATTAAACTGGGATTACTTGCGCCACGTAGTGAGTATTGATGTCTACCTTGCTCCTCGCATTAAGGCAGATATAGATCCGGTGCCCAAACTAAATTGAATTGGGTCAAATTGCCCAGTATTAACACTTTAGTGGATGGGTTGTTTTTGTTTTAAAAACTTGCCCAATGATATTTTATTGTTTAATGAACGATTAGAGTAGTTTTTACTTGAGACCTTAGATTGATGGGTTGATTTTAGATCGGGTACTTAGACTTCTTGCGCCAATGGAACTTATGTATTAAGTGATGGCCTTGAGAATAGTATTTTAGCTCTCTTGAAATTATTATGACGGAAGGCTGCCTCTATTTGATTGGAATTTGCACTGTTAATATATCCGACAATTGCGGTCGCACCTTGGATTTATTGTGATGAATGTATGGTTATTTTTTTAGTTAGAACCCTCGCGCATGGTGAAACAATTGTGAGGTATGATGATAAGATTGGTGATGACCCTCACGCTTGATTAATTGATGATGGTCATTTATCGCTGATACTAGAATATGGATGCATCGATTGCGACGTGGTTGTTGTTAATGGATTAAATTGTTCTAGAAATTTTGGAAGATGTGTCCGTTTAGTAGTTCCTAAATTGTGATGTATTTCTCCCTACGTGGAATATATATATATATATATATATATACCGGAGCTACGTCATTTTGTTGTCGTAACGTCGGGTGTCGTTAAATATGGTATCAGAGTGGGTTCAACCCTATGACTGTGGATCGTCATGCACTCTAGTGCATTAGACCCTTGACTAATGGCTTAGCATTAATTAAAAATTATTAACCCATCCTTGCAGTAATCATGGTTAGAGGACGTCGTAGAAATTTGTGACGTGGTGCTAGGGGAGGAGGCGTGACTCCTCTAGTAGCACCTGCACCAGAGGGGTCCAACCCCCAAGGAGAGGAACAAGTCTTGAGCGTGAACGGATTGTCACGTGGGAGGGGTGTTGGGATTGGCAGGGTCCTTCCAGAGAATTGTCAGAGGCCTTGACTAACTGTCTGAGCTGAGATAAGGCTAGGGCGCTTGTACCCCCAAGGGTCCACTGCGCACCCCAACTAGTAATTGTAGCTTTCAGGGAAAACTCGAAAGAGTTAAGTTCCTGAGTCCACGAGTTCCACGGATGGCTTAGCCGTCAAGGCATGGCTGGAAAGCGAGGCGATGGGCTTCACGAATTTGACCTCCAACATGGAGGTCCTCTTACGAAGTCTTCAACTAAAGGAGAGCACTCTTCTATGGAAGAAGATGCTCTTGCCTCAGCTAAACATGGTCAACGAAGTCATGTTAGGGGAATGGTTCGAGAAATAGTTCCGGGAGAAGTAATTGTCAAAGGAATTCATCGAGCACCAGCTCGATGAGTTCAGTGCCTTACGACAGGGTGGTTGTATGGTGCTGGATTTGAGACCATATGTATGGAGCTACTTTGGTATGCCCCACATCTGAACACGAAGAAACTGGAGATCAACAAGTTCATGATCGACCTTAACTACAACTTTCTTGCAAAGGTGAGGATATGAATTCCTTGGATGTTGCACGATACAGTATAGTAGGCCTCTTAGATAAGGAAGATTTGACCATAAGAGTCTGAGCAAGACTCCTACAAGATCATCTAGACTAACAACGTATGGTGCGCAACATCATTAGATGTCTTCCAGACCAGACCTCTTGGTATCAAGTTACATATATAGGACCCTTGTTCATGACACCTTGATGATAGGTTCCTCAACAGAGGGATCCCTACAGGGGACCACCGCATCCGTGAAAACACCGCTAGCAGCCGTCGTTTAGGCTTGTCAACAAAACAAACCTGGATCCTAGGCTGGTGGGCCATCAAATTCTATTCCGAGGCTAGGAGTACTAGACTAGAGGTGGCCAATGGACTTGTGGAGAGTCACCTTACCAACAAGATTGTCCGGTTGAAAGGCCCAGAGAGACCGAGACAATAAGACACTTTTCCGTGGCAGATATGGGCAAGGCCCATAAGATTCATGAACATGGTAAATAACTTCCAGGATGGGCACTAGTCCATTGTGATCAAGGCATCAGGTGCCATCGCCAAACGAACTGTAGTATTTGTTAGACCCTGGTGCTACAGATAACTCTGATTCTAGCACCGCATTGCAGGGATGTAGGTAAAGGCATTTGACAGGAAGATATTGGATTCATCGATATGGCTTCGGGTACCAACCAGGTGTTGGGAGGAAGGGGTATGAATTGTCTCTTTAATCCGGGGATAGTGTAACAAAGACCAAACTATGTCATGATCTTAAGATCCTATGACGACATGATCAATATGGATTGGTGGGAATCACATGATGTGATCCTCAATGATGAGATGAGGTGGTCGGGTTGGACCGATGATGAAGGACATAGAAGAGTGATTGTAGGAAGAAAACGAGGAGTATCCCCGAGGTTCATTCCTTCCCTACAGATACAAGAGATCACGCACAAGGATGTAAGTTATATTCCTACTTAGAATCGAATGTCAAGGGCATGGTAGAATGATTAGAAGACCTTCTAGTAGTACGAGAGTTTGCGGACGTGATTCCTAGAAGAATTACCAGGTGTGCTGCCAGAAGCTAATGTGGAATTTACCATCGACCTAAAACCTGGAACATGAACCGATGGAAACAAAACCTTATCATATGTCGACCCCTGAGTTACAAGAGTTGAAATTGCAACTGAAGGAGTTGTTGGACCCGAGACTTATACGTCCAAGTGTATCACCTTGGAGTGATCCTGTTAATTTCTTATGGAAGAAGGATGGGTTGTCGAGACTCTGCTTGATTACCGTCGAGTATTCCTTGATGACATTTTGATATTTCCTTAGATGATTGAAGATCAAGATGAACCTTTACGCTTGGTACTACAGTGTGGTGACAGAACAAATTACGGGAAGCAGTCACAAAGCTATTGAGGATTCATTTCTTATGGCATGTTATCTCTGGCGAAGGCTTCGTTGAGGATCCAACGAAGATAGAGGTTATTGTGGAATGCACTGCGCTGACGAATGTCCTAGTAGTGCGTAGCTTCATGGGTTTAGCGGGATATTATCGACGGTTCATCGAGGTTTCTTCGAAGATAGCAAATCCAATTTTGGAATTACAGAAGAAGAACAAGAAGTTGTGTGGACCGAGAAATGTGTGGAAGCATTTCAAAGGCTCAAGGAGCTGTTGACGACAATGCCAATGCTAAAAGTCCCTGGTGTGGATGAGGAATTCTTGGCATGCACTGATGCATCCAAGGAAGGATTAGGTAGAGTCTTGATGAAAGACGGTTGAGTGATCGCTTCCATATTGTGGAAGTTAAGAAAGCATGAGGAGAACTACGCGATGCACAATTTAGAGTTTTTAGCCATAATGTATGCCTAGAGAGTGTGGAGACACTACCCAATTGGACAGAAATTCGAACTTAAAATGAACCACTGTGGTTTACAACACCTTTTTACGCAAAATGACTTGAACATGCAGCAAGGGCATTGGTCAGAACTGTTTATCAAGTACGATTTTGAGATTTATTACTTAAAAGGAACAACGAACATAGAGACAGATGCGTTGAGTCAGAGACCATGCATATTTTCAGTGATATCTCTTCAAATGAATCTATGTGAAGGGATTCTAAATACAGCATGACTCTAATTGGTATAAAGAGGGTAAGGAATTTTTCGGGCAAGGCACCATGTTGGTACCAAAATGGAGGGATACTGTGGACAACAATAGATCTTTGAGATATAATAACCAGATTTACTTACAACCCAACGACAAATTGAGAAGTTTTGATCTTATGCAAATCTCATAGAGAAGTGTACATGGATCATCAAGGAATCATGAAGATGGGGGCATACCTTAAGCCCTTATTCTTCTGGAAGGGATAAGGGCGGACATCATCAACTGCGTGTTGAGATGTCTAGAAGGTCAATAGGTGAGGGCTAAACATAGACATGCAGCAGGATTGCACGACCACACGCTTTTCTGTAATCAAAATGGGAGGTCATTTCGAGGGAATTTATTGTTGGGATTGTCGTTAACAACAAGGAGGAATGACTAGATTTTCGTAATAGTTGACACTATGACAAAGAGTGCACACCTTTGTCCCTGTTCATATGACGTATCAAGTGCCAGGTATAGATAAATTTCATTTCAGCAAGATATTGAGACCGCTAGATGAACCAAAAGTATCATATTTGATAAGGGAATTGGTGTTTACAAGACATTTTGGACAAGTTTCCCAAGAGGCCTTGCGAATGCCAATGACCCTTAGTACAACATGTCCTTGAGATAGACAGATTGACTAAAGGAATGAACCAATTTGTGAGGGTGGTGTTGCGTATGTGTGTGTTGGACCAACATAACCATTGGGAATAGTTCTGGCTTCTGGTCGAGTTTACGTGCAACAACAACCATCAAAGCACCAGTAATATGGTGCCATTGAGTTTTCTTATGGGAGACCATGTCGGATGCCTTGATTTGGGATCGAATCGAGGATGGGGTCCTGGTAGGACCAAGATTGATCCAAGTATTGAAAGAACAATTAATAATGATGCGAAAGGGGATGGAAGAAGGACATGAACGACATAAGGGTTTGCCGATGGGAATCACATCGACCATAATTATGAAGGGCCTAATGGCTAGTCATGTCTCATTCTTTGAGGTGTTTCATGATGTTTATCTTGTGTCCAGACTCCATGTGAGAAATTAGTTTAGTGATCCTACGCATGAGATTGACTGAGTTCTTGGCGGATGTTGGGTAGGGTGCGCTCACGACGGAACCAATTCTTTTTCTTGACTGTCGCATTCGACAACTACGACGTCAAACTGTTGATTAGGTCAAGGTCCAGTAGGGAAATTATAGTCTACACTCTGCTACCTGGGAGGATGCATATGATATGCATCATGAATTTCCCTTTGTTGATAGCTAGACATTTAGATATTGTCGGATACTTTATTTTTGCAATGTATACTGTGAAAATTCGGGACGAAGTTTAAAACAAGAGGGGGTGTATGTAACTTCCCTCTCTTGCATGCAACCGATGTTATTCTTATGGTCACTTGTGTGCAAGTGATCTGGCTCACTATATGATTGGTTGGTTCGATTATGGAGCATGATGATGCATGTGGATTTGATGATAAGTTATTTATGATATTTATATCGACAGGTGCTATTGAATGTTTTCTGGAGTGTGTAGGACTCTAGACGTTTGAGGATGTCGATGTCATTGATGGATATCCTTGGACTCTAGATCGAGTCAGGGAGTAGACAGATATGGTTTGAATGTTTTGAATTTTACATATGTGACATCTGACTAGATATTATGATGTTGATTGTTATCACTGACACGTTTCGTTGATGGATGAAGGCTGATGATATCTTTCTAACTAGACTCACATTAGGAGTAAAGGGGGTCACGCATGACAACCACGCATGACAACCAGAGATATTGATGGAGAGGTGTGGCAATAGCCCTGCCACAGCCTTCTATCACTCTCACCGTGGCTCAAAATGTAGGTTAACGATTACCTAGTTCTAGGGATCCATGATGTCATGAGGGAAGACTGTGACAGTCACTCACGATGATTCTAAGGGGAACGCAATAAGACAGGGTCCTTATTCCTTAGAGGCCCTTAGTCTCCCACACGATCACTTGATGGAGTATTGACTCCAGGGGTTTTACATCTACCAAATTTAGTCAAGAGGCAAGTGGCACCCTTGGAACATGTAGTGCGTCTTGAAGGGCACGTCACACAAATAAAATGGAAGGAGGTGAGTGGCACCCTTGGAGCACATAGTGCATCCTGAAGGGAACATCGTGATTTTAATTGTGGTAAATTAATAAAACTAGTGACTAGAAAACTATGCCTCCTTAAGACCTGGTCGGACTTAAAATGAATGATGTGATGAGTAAAGTTTAATAACAAATTTTCCCTTAAGAATTGTCGCCAACCTAGTGAATTTAAAACCTAGGTCTAAGTAGAACCTTTGAACAAAAAAATAATTAAACATGTAACAAGAAGGGGGTAAAGAAAATTCAAGCTTTAATAATTAAAGTAAATTTTTTAATTAAGGTTTAATTATTAAATGGGGTAAATGGTTGTTTTTGTCTAAACCTGCTAATTTTGAACTTAGTTATAAAAAGGGGAAACTTAAAGAAAAAGGGGAACTTAAAGAAAAGGGGAACTTAAAGAAAAAGGGGAATGTCTAACTTAGTAGGGAATCTAGCCTTTGGAACTTTCTATTTGTGAACTCAACTTGGATTTAATTAAGGTGTAAGTCATTTAAGAAACGTAAGAGAATAAGGGGACACCGAGGAGCATTTTTAGGAACACTTTTAGGTGGGTAAGGGAAATAGGAAAATTTAATTAATTAATAAATTGATTTTCTGGTGCAACTAGGGGATCGAGTGACATGTGTATGGTTGAGGTTTGTCCTAATTAAATTTAATAAAAAGGAATCTAATGAGGGTGTGGGAAACTAATCAGTAAGGAAAATCTATAAAAAGGATGGTGGAGGAGGAGTATGGATCACATCTGGTATGTGTAAGGTTATGCTGTCGAAATTTATCTTGACTAAACTTTCTTGTGGGAGTTGGGATACCCAACTCAGACAATGAGTGGTAGATTGACCTTGTGAGGTGAGATGGGAAGCTAGCATTCTTTGGTATTGTATGTGTGGCGCCTTTGCGCCTCAGGGGGCTTAGGGGGGAGAAGAGTACCCC
Organism: Picea engelmannii; assembly: GCA_009831015.1. Taxonomy (NCBI): domain Eukaryota; kingdom Viridiplantae; phylum Streptophyta; class Pinopsida; order Pinales; family Pinaceae; genus Picea; species Picea engelmannii. The sequence continues at coordinate 587,310 of ML778424.1, forward strand.
TAGTGTTTCTTGGAAGGTACTAGTGAGGTCTCAACGGTTAGAAAGCAGGAGCGAGGAGGATCGCCGACAACCGAAGAACATCATCAAGTCATCCATCGGGTAAGGTACGCATGTGTAAATTTTTCATTTGTAAATTTGTTAATATATATATGGATTAATATGTTGAGGATTTGTAACTGGTTTCTGGTACTGGTACTGATTGTGCCTGTGGAACAACATCCTTATATCGTGAATCGATTCAAACGATGTTGGATTATAGCTATAATGAGAAAGAATCTTGTCTAAAATTTTAAATTCGATGACTAGTAATCTAGAACAATAATTCTAAGCGTATTGATAGGATGTAAAATTTCATAAATGTTGATATGTATATTTTATCTACACACCCATGCGATCAAGGGCATGGCCAATAGATTCATATCTTTAGTGTGTTTTAACAATTTGG
>ML778424.1:595589-612095 GCA_009831015.1 Picea engelmannii
CTCCTCAACCATGAGGATCCATGTGACATGCCACATACCACTGGAAACAACATGATGTATACTATCCATTCATGGGTGTTGTATATGCATGTGCATTTTCCTTCATGTCCAAATACCTTTATCAATCTTGCGGTCCAAAACCCCATGACTAGGGTTGACATCAATGACAACAATCAATCTTCCAATAGTTTTGCACCAGAGAAGAAGAGGGCGTTTCATCAGAGGCACTTTGGCAGAGCCCGGCCTAGGGGGGTTGACCCACTTCTAGTGGAACGTTTTCCCTGGATGGCCTAGGACATCACCTAGGAGCTCATGATGTCACCTTGAGCATGTGACAGTTTGACTGGGCAGTTGGCACGTGTGGCATGATTGGGAGGCCCAAAGAGGGCCAACGTTTTTCCCTTTGGTGCTACATTTTCCCTAAAAAGGTCTAACGTCTCCCTCAGTGGGGCTTGACGTCTTACTTTTTCTCAGTTAGGGTTTTAAAATGAACATTTAATGTAAAATAGTATTACTTTTGATATTCTGGTCTTGTCGGCCATTTTTTATGACCTAAAATTAATTAAGGTCATTGATACAGTATATATTGAGGAGTTTTAGCCTCATTTTGACAATAACACATCACTCACTCATTAGTGAGGTCTGATTTTTGCACCCTATTGGGGTTATTGGTTGAACTAAGGAAGGCACACTTGTTGAAGGAGGAGATTTTTGGCATTCTATAATGTTTTTCTTGAAGGAAGGTTTACAACTAGGGTTTGCAAGATTATTTTCTTGATGATTTGTAAGTATTTTTCTGCAAAAATTCTTGATTGAGTGGTTGTAGTTTAATTTCTTGCATCTATTTATAAATATTTCTGAATCAAAACCCTAGAGGAAAAACACACAAGTAGATCGTTGTCTCATGTCCCCTGATAGAAAAACCTTTTAGCCATTGAAGAAGAAGAAGAGAGCCTAGCCATAGCTACACTCCTTTCTTCTTCCCTTAAGCTAGTCATACCTTTGAACTTCAAGAGGAAGAGGATGTCCCAGGTCTAGGTTATCTACACCTAGGGCCATTTTCTTTTAGGGTTTGATGAAAGAGCCTTGCCTTAGCAACACTCTCCCTCTTTAAACTCTCTTGTCTTGACTTTGCTTTTCATTGAGCTAGTTGTTTGCCGGGAAGGAGGAGAGAGCACGAGGCCTTGCTTTAGCAACACCGAAGTGAGCCTCTCTCCCCTAGGGTTCCATATTTAAGGCCATGCTTTAGCAACACCTTGAAACCTTTCCCTCTAGTCCTTTTGAATCTCATTCCCTTCAACTTGTGTGTCCTTCATTTTTTGACTCCATTAGCCCAAAAGCACTGATCTTAGGCCTCCAGTGTTGAAGTGAAAGTGATCAAACAAACTCTCAAACTCTTTTCTAAAATTGAAACCCTAACTAAATGCTAACCCTAAAGTTGTTGACATCATACTTGAATATCTCATCTTTATGCAACAATGTTCTGTTTAAGAAGCAATTAAATGGTGATTTAGGCATTAATTAATGTTGTGTTGGTTTGTTACATTGAATGCCATCTCATTTTAGTATCTATTGAGGAAGTGATATTATTTGCATTTGTTATATTAATAAACATTGACTTCGTCAATATTCATTGCCATAATTGCTTACTTTAATATCAGATAGTCTTATGAAGTACTAACCCATTCAATTATAGCTTGCATATGTTGGTTTGTTGTTTCTTTGTTCCGGGTAGGTGTTCTTATTTTGGGCTTCACTTCATTATTGGTTGTTTAGCCGAGACTGTCTGTTTTGGTGGTGACCTATGAAGGAGGAAATTTACCTTTGTCCTTTTAACTTTTGCCTCTTCAAAACTCTAGGTCACTGGGGACGTCTCCCCTGGGCCTAGCCTCCCTAAAGAGAAAGAACCTCCCCATCGTGGTGACATTGGGTGGGATAGGTTCTTGTTACGCCAGTTTTGCCTTCTATCTTATAGCCATTTGACCTAGCTACAAACTGTGCGATAACAGTGAGATCATTATAAAAATTATGAACCAACAGTTTCCTATTTTTACATTGAAACATCTCCAGTATAAAAGACGGAACATGGAACAATCCTCCCAACTCACACACGCTTCTTACAAGAGTAGAATTTGAAAAAAAGGTTTAGATATTAATGTTAGGTTTTGAATGTTTTTGAATCGACTCATGTGAGCCAAGCGGTAGTCACGCACGTGTCTTCCAAACCGGGGGTCTAACTTGGGATCTTAAATCGTAGCGTGGGAGTTTGAAACTAAAGAGTCTGTGATGGAAGAAAGGTTAAATATATATTGGGAGGTAATAAATATTGTGGAGGGTTCTATTTTTGGTATTGACTAAGAAATCACAGCTGATTGACCATTGGAAATTCCTTGAACTTGACATCTCTCCTTAAACTACTTGTGGCCAGGTGTTTGCTTGTAAACCTCGGCAGTGTTGACCGCCTTGTATTTCTATAGAATTGATAGTTTCATTTGAACAACCCATGGACGCATGTTTTTTTTTTTGTAAGACGTGTATGGTTAAGAGAAGTTTAAGTGAAATGATGATTCAAAGCAGGAATAAGTTTCACTATTATTAATTAATGCCTTTTTAGTCCTTTATGTACTAATTTAATAAGGGTTAATATTGATTATTAATGAGGAAGCCTCTGAGTTACAAATGGTATCAGAGCCAACCACATTTTCAACCTGGGTATGATAACATACTTCTCTCTCTATTATATGTTTAATAATATTGATAATGATCTATTAGTTCATGGTGCATGATTTATTAATTATTAATAATATTAATTTATGAGTGCATTGTGTATTGATTATTATGCCCTTTTTTTCTTAGTGTAATGACTAAAAATAATTAAACAATGATTATTTAGTTCATTGTATAATGATTAGACAAGGATTAGTATCTTAGTGAATTCTAATCAACTTGTTCATACAAGGTGGGTAGGTGTTTAATGATGACCTAGTGGGGAGGAATTAAGGTTGGTGGTTGTAACTGTTTTTTAAGGGCATAACCCCAGAGATGAATGCAAGCGTTAAATATTAGACCTTTTGTGCACTAAATATCAAGGAAGGTTGTTGTTAACCTCGGTCATTGTGCATGAATTTAATCATATTGAATGGTATGTAGATTAACAATTTCTTCTTGCGCCCTTAAATTGTTACTACGTTGGATTAATTATAGTCTCCAGTGTGTCGTGATTATCTTATAATTGTGGATTGAATTAAACTGGGATTACTTGTGCCGCGTAGTGAGTATTGATGTCTACCTTGCTCCTCACATTAAGGAAGATATAGATTTGGCGCCTGAACTAAATTGAAGTGGGTCAAATTGCGCAGGATTAACGCTTTAGTGGATGGGTTGTTTTTGTTTTAAAAACTTGCCCAATGAGATTTTATTGTTTAATGAACGATAAGAATAGTTTTTACTTGAGACCTTAGATTGATGGGTTGATTTTAGATCGGGTACTTAGAATTCTTGCGCCAATGGACCTAATGTATTAAATGATGGTCTTGAGAATAGTCTTCTAGTGCTCTTGAAATTATTATGACGGAAGACTGCATCTATGTGATCGCAATTTGGGCTATGAATATATYTGACAATTGCGGTCACGCCTTGGATTTATTGTGACGAATGTGGGGTTATGTGTTTAGTTAGAACCCTCACACTTGATTAATTTATGATGGTAGTTTATCGCCAATACTAGAATATGGATGTGTCGGTTGCGACGTGGTTGTTGTTAATGGCTTAAATTGTTCCAGAAATTTTGGATGATGTGTCCTTGTGGTAGTTCCTAAATTGTGATGTATTTCTYCCTACATGGAATTTTTTTTTTTTTTTTACYGGAGGTACATCATTTTGTTGTCGTAACGTTGGGTGTTGTTACAATATCATAGAACATGGATGCAATAAGTGAAATCGAGATTGTGAATGGAATGTAATTAGAGAAAAGATGGTAGAATGATAAGGAATCAATATGGATACTATTTAGGTGAAACAAATCAAAACATGATGCCTTAGATGCAATCAAATTTTATCTTTGTCCAGAATTTCAAAGTTTAACAAATATTATTTTTCCAAAACAATAATCCAAATTGGTGCCTTCTTTGACAAATTTGATTGCTGGCCTCCAAATTATTTTACACAATAATTTATTTGATATGACCAGAATTATTTAATCACAGTAACCATTGTAACCAAATTATCATTATATGACAGTCATGATGAACAAAATCATAATCTCTACAAGAAAACAACAATAGTCTTCGAGCCACAATTCATAACATCAACTCCAGTAATAATGCTTTAAATCCAACAGGGTCACGCACAGTGTTTCCAAACAACTCATATCCATCATTTATTTAAACATTGTTCAATGCAATTTATTCTGGACATTATTACTCTATTCGAGCCTCAAACATTTCAAACACAGGTGCCCCCTTTTATTTTAACAATCAACATAATGGTTGAACCAAGAAAAATAATCATTCATTATTTGGAACACAAGCTTCAACAGACTGTAATTTCGAATCAATAGGTGAGTACATAATTCTTTCCACAATTTCCAAGCAAGGGACCAACTAAAATCATGCCCAAGTATCCAAGAAAGAACAATGCTCTCATCAACTCAAAATGGAGTAAACAACACTTCCACTGTAATGTGTAGGGTCCAAGAAATGTCCATGACAGTAAGGGTAGAGAAGATGGGGCAGTTCAACCAAAGGGTTTGGCAGTTGCATAACACAGAAAGCTTACTCCACAGAGTTCTTTTCAGAGTATAAAAATAATTCGCAACATTTCTATTGACTTCATGAACTTTCTATATTAGACTGTAACTTTCAGAAAACAAGTGAACCCAACACTTCTTTCAACACAAGATAATGAGCGACTAAATAAAAAACCATGCCCAACCAAAACGATATGAATAGTTCTCACATCGAAATATGGGTAAGCAATGTTGACACAACTGTATAATGTTCACCACACAACAATGACAATGAGGTCATAAGAAGGCAGACTAACAATTGAGGGTTTTTACAGGACAAGGCACAAGATACATAAACATCCACAGGGTCGAATTATGGTGTGAGTATACTAGTCATAGAGACTAGTAATATCAATATATAGGTGGGGTATTTGCAAAGCCCATATGTTAGGCAGAATGGGATAAACCCTTTCAACAAAGAGGCCAAAACTGAATACAGAACCATGAAAATGCAAGCTAAACCACAACTTTTACTCAACATTCCCCTGCGAACAATTACACACAACAAGGACCTGCTACCAAACCTTTAATGCCACCAGTCTTAGAACAGTCTTAGAACAACCATAATCACACAGTTCCAAAAACATCATAACATCTTGAGAATCAGACAGACCATGAGTAACCAAAGCCAACATTTGATTTAAGGGAAGAGCAATTCTCATGGATGAAAAAGTAATAAAACCTCATACTTGTAAAATATTGTGTGAGGATAAAACCCAAGGATGTATACTTCTTCCACGACCGGGAAAGGTGGAGAAAAAATAACTAACAGAGCCAAAAATGAAAGAATGACTAGGGTGATGGGATCAAGGGGAGTTTGAGTGACGTGCATTTAATACACGTCGCTTCTTCCTTCAGATCCTCATTCAATTCTTAGTACGATCCAAGCCCACTAGCCAACTCACCATAGCACTACGTTCAACACCATTATTAAACCAAATATCCAAACTTGCCATATTACCCTTTGCAAAGTGCGCGATAGTACAAAGTGTGCCACCCCTTGCCACTATCAAAATTTCCCTAATGACAACTTTCTAGGAATACAACCCAATTGCAACTCAAACAATGTGCATAACCATAGTAGCAAGGGTCGAGATCACCCAAAAATTTTCCATGAAAAATACACAATATCCAAATTAAAACTGGAACATAATTCTTTCATTCAAAAGGCAACATAATCATATTTCACGAGAGACCATAAAAACCATTTAGTTCCATATTTTAATCACCTAACCACCACATATTACCATAAACATTTTAACAAATGATTTGTATAAATTGTGTTGCTACGAACACATAGGCAAACAAAATATAAGTGTTTCTTATCCATCATAGTGCCATAAGTTAAACAAGGTGGTCCCACCTACTCGTATTATTAATATAGTTAAATAAAAAAGAATGGGAATCATTTGCGAGCATAACATTCATCGTTGTTCTTTCAAGCATAAACAAGATGGAAAAATTGTGTGGTCTCTTTCTCTTTCTAAAGGAGCCTCTGAGAGATGCATGGCCTTCAACTTCTTACAAAGTGTTTTGGAGCCATGCTAGAATTTTCCAGGTAACTGTAGCTTCTTTGGGTGGATCTATAGGTCTCTCTGGCTCTATTGTTTCATTCTTATATTCTATAATGCGTTCTTCTGGAGTAGAGTCAATCATTACTGCATCCTGTGTAGCTTCCTACTCCTCTCTGCCCTCATCCATGTGAGACTCTCTAGATTTCCTGAAGGCTTCATCTTCATCAAATGTCACATCCTGACTAATTTCAATCTGTCTCTATCTGGGGATGTATATTCTTTAAGCCTTAGAAGTATCACTGTATCCAACAAATATTCTCTTATTTCATGAAGGTTCTATCTTCGTTCTCTTCTCCTCATGGAAATGTATGCACACTAGACAACCAAATATTCTCAAGTGGCTGAATTATGGATTCTTTCCGGTGAATACTTCTTCTAGTGTCTTATTCCCCAATATCTTGTGAGGAATTCTATTTTGGACATACATGACTCTGCTAGATGCCTCTTCCCATAGGTGCATGGGTAAGTTCTGGTCATGGATCATTGCTTCAGCTGCTTCTACATTTGATCTATTATTTCTCTCTGCAATCCAATTGTGTTGTGGGTTGTAGGGAGTTGTCAAATCCCTCTTAATCACTGCTTCTATGCAAAAGTATTTAAACTCATTTGAGATGTATTTACCTCCATTATATGACCTCAATATATTAATCTTGATTCTAGAGAGATTCTCTACTAAATCCTTGAATTTTTGAAACTTACTGAAAACTTCATATTTGTCTTTCAAGAAATAGATCCATGTCTTACGTGAGTAATCATCTATGAAAATGACATAGTATATAAATTTACATAGTGATGGCACCATCATCTGTCTGCATACATATGAATGTATGATTTCCAAGATCCCTTTGAATTGGTTGTCACTGCTTGAGAAACTTCCCTTGACATTCTTTCCAAGTGCACATCCTTTAAATACTCCATCTCATTCTACTTACATATTTGGTAGACATGTAACCATCTTTCTCAAAAGTGTTAATGCTCTATAATTTAGGTGAGAAAGTCTTCGGTGCCATATCTCACTAGAGCTAGTATTTTTATGTACACAGGCTTGTTCTTGGTGTCCTTTCAATTTGTATAATCCTCCCTCTCGAACACCAATCATGGTAGAAAAATCTATGCTTGAATTCTTGGGCCATAGAAGAACTTGGCCATCCACAAAAGATACCCTAAAACCTTTATCTTATAAAGAAGAAATAGAAAGAAGATTCTTCTTCAATCCTTGTATGAACAACACATCTTTAATTGAGATAGAATTACCTAAATCAAGTTGGTAGAAGGCTTCTCCTACTCCTTTGATTGTGTGCCTAGAATCATCCCCAAGCTCCACATGAAGGGATGAACTCTTCTCTGTCAATTTTGTAAGGGTACTTCTGAAACTGGTCATGTTCTTGGAAGCACCACTGTCCATGAGCCAAATATCACTTCCTTGAGTGATAGTAACTATGAGAGCCGAGACAAAGAAATATTATTCATTCTTTGATTCCTCTGAGATCTACCACGTGGTACTATGAAAGACCGTCCTTACCGGACCTTCGAGATATTCCCAGGATTCAAAAGATTCCCTAGGATATAAAATCCTAATGGAGCTACTAATACTGACCAAAGTTGGAATATACATGCACATGTACTCTGATAGACCGTCCTTACCAGAACTTTGGGATTTTTCCAGGGATGATCAATCCCCTAGGATATAAAATCCTAACAGAGTTACCCGTTGTTGGTTAGAATACCATAGTATCATCAACATCACTCCCCCTTTCAAGGGAGGTCCTTTCGAACAACACCAATCTTGTCTCTAAAGTACTCAAACTTTACATGATATAGAGGCTTGGCCAACATATCTGCAGCCTGCTCATTTGTGCCAACATATTAGAGCTTTACAACTCCCCTCTGCACCATATCACGAATGTAGTGATACCGGATCTCTATGTGCTTTGAATTATCATGGAACACTGGGTTATCCATCATATTTATGCAACTCTAGTTATCACATAGAATCATGGTGGCTTCCATCTCCAGATCGAATAGACCTGTCAACAACTTATGAATCCATATGGATTCACAACTGGCGGAACATGCTACAATGTATTCCGCTTCTGTCATGCTGAGATCAATATTGGATTTCTTCATGCTCTTCCATGAAGTCATGGCTGACCCTAGACTGAAACAACATCCTTAAGTTCTCTTTTTATTAGAAACACTTCTAGCCCAATCTGAATCAGTATATCCATACAGTCTGAAGTCATGATCTCCAGTATAAAAAATATCATAATCCAACATACCCTTAAGGTATCTCATCACATGCTTTGCAACTACAAAGTGAACAATTATGGGTTCTACTAGATACTGACTCAAGGTGTTCACAAAAAAACATATATCTGGTTCGGTATTCATCCGATACATCAATGAGCCAATAATATGTTTCTATAGTGTAAGACCAACCAATTTTGACAAAGTATCAACCAGGAGCTTCAACTTTGTTTCCATGGGTGTGTTCATTGATTTACATTCCAACATGTTGAATCTCTTTAGTATTTCAACTGCATACTTCTCTTGGTTAAGGAATATCTTCTCTGAGATTTGGAAAACTTCAAGAATTAAGAAGTAATTCATCAAGCGTAATTCTTTCATCTCAAACTCTGCAATGAGATTCTTCTTACAATATGTGATGAGATTTTCTTCTCCTGTTAATAATAAGTAATCCATATACAATAGAATTATAACTAGCTCATCATTCATAACCTTGAAGTGAAGGTTAGAATCAACTTTAGTCTTGGTAAATCCCAAGATCACCAGGAAACTATCAATTCTGCCATACCAAGATATAGGAGCTTGCTTCAACTTGTATAGAGCTTTCTTCAACCTGCAGACATGAGTCTTTCCATCTTCAACTTCAAACCAAATTTTCACATCACATTGTACCAACTTGGTACACTTGCTTAGCTGTAACTTAATTTATACAATCATGTGCTAGATCTATGTTCTTTCTACAAAGAACTATATGTTTCACTACCTCAAAGTATGTCTTCTACTCTCTCTGCAACTGTTCCTTCTGGAACCAAGATTTTGCACATGAAACTGTTGTTTCTTTAGTTGAGAATGACTTTCTCTATTCTCACTATAGCTACTGAACTCTGAGAGTAGATCCTCTATTCTATCATGGAAACAATTTCATTTGAGAGTGTCTCAATAACTGATACTAAAGGTATCTTTTCCTCTTTCATGGAGGTAACTCAATCTCAAATACAATGACTTCTCCCCCTAAATATTATACTATATCAGAATCATCATTGTTCTGGTTGTCGTCATGAAAATTGGAACTATTTCTTTGATTACTAGAGTAAGTATCTCGTCATAGTCTCCTCCCTCTTGTTGGGAGAATCCTCTGGTCACATGTTGGCACAGGGGCAAACCCGGGGTTCAACACTTCAACAACACACCAATAAAACCCTAATTATTAGCCCTTTTGGCAACACATGCGAGGCAGATGAAGTCTCACCCAAGGTAGAGGCAGGGGGAGTTGTAGGACTCAAGTGTCTACATCCTAGCTGGGACACAGATCTATGATCAAAATACTTAACAAAGCACTTAGAAATTAATGTTCATCAGTCTTTGACCCTTATTCACATCGCATATTCAAACCCTAATTACATAACAACGTAGTATTCAACAAGATCTAAGCATAATTAACCATTTAGCACATAGAATCAAACGGATCTAGCATTCGTTCATGTTATTAAGCACTAAGGTACAACATTAGATGTATCTAGCATACATAAAGATTCAACACTAAGCATAAATCACATCAATAACACAAAGCGATCACAACACAATATATACGTGGTTCACACCCAGCATGGGGATACATCCACCAACTCTTCGTCTTCTTTATTATCTTCTTTCAATATTCTTACATGCACAAAGCCTCAAAACCAACTCCGCATAGGATAGGAGATCTGTGCGCACTTCGCCAGATCTTCCTTCCCCAAGTTCGACACAACACAGAGCCTTCTTACAATCACTTGCACTTAGCTCTGCAAGTTCTCAACACATAGTATGCATGAAGCCTTCACAAGTAATCTCACTTAGCAACCTTTACATATCTTGCACAAATCCCACTTAGATCTGATCTTCTGCTTCTTAGAATAACTAGATACTTATTTATACATTTACAAATGGGGCCTAAGCATGGGTAAACCCATGGGCCAACATCCCATACCCGTTACATAATCCCTAAACCCAAAAATCCTACAAAAAGGGGCCAAGATCTCACGATCTCTGCTTCCCCTGGGCGCTCCATCTTCAACTCACTTATCGAAGTCCCAAAAATGGTCAAACATGACCAAGGTTCTCCAAAACTTGGTCGAGGGACGACAAGCCCCCAACACTCACATGCGACTTGTCCCGAGTCACTTTGATCTTGGAAAATATACTTTGAAAACCTCGAGCTTGGCTTGAGCTACCTCAACTTGTTTCTTCGCCAGGGCCTCCTGCTTGGGGAGCTCCTGAATGAATTTCTTGGTGACAGGTCCTTCCAAGCATTGTTCCACTATGGTGAGCACTTTTTCTAGCTGTACACCTTGTCCCTCTATCTCTTCAAAAAGTGTGCAGTATTCCTTCTGTATCAGCTGAAGTCTCTGGGTCACTTCCATGAATTTACTCTAGATGGCATGGACCTGCTGTTGAACTGCACGTTGTTCTTGTGACCTTTTCATCTTCTCGACCACTAACAACAGCTTCAACTGTGCCTGTACTGTTGCCTCTTGTTTCTTTGCTTCCTAGAGCTGTGACTCCAATGTCCTTAGTTTTGGGTCCTCTGCAAGGCGCTCATAGGTCTGCGCAATTTGATTGTTGAGTTGTTTGCATTCTAAGGCCAATGCCTTGATTCTTTTGACTGTGCTCTAGGCATTTTCTTCCCTCTGATCTCTCACTTCATGCAGAGTGCTCAACATTGCTTGCAATTCCAGTTCTGCTACTCTTGCTTGGAGTTGTTGAATGGCTCCAACGATCTTTCCCACTTGGCTCTCAATTGTTTCCTCTTCCATCTGTACCAGGACCGACACAGAGAGAAGTTCTCTAGTGACTGCTTATTTAACTCCAATATTCTCCGCGAACAACTGTTATTTTTCTTTCTAGAGCTGCTCTCTATCCTCTGCAAAATTTGCCTGGAGATCATCTTTCTCTTGTTGCACAACTCGATGTTTCTCTAGGGCTTCCTCCTTTGCTTGCTTCAATGTCGTAGTGGCTTGCTCTTTTTCTTCCTGGACCTGGTGAAGGTGAGACTCTATCGTATTTACTATTCTACGTAGCTGGGCAGGCTCATCTCCTACTTCTATGCCCCCTAATGACAATGGCACAGTAGACACTGTGTGACTTGAATAAAGAGCCCGCTGTACCCCTTTGAGCTCTACCTCAATCTTGTCATACATTGTCTTCTATTTGGCTTCGCTTCACTGCAAAATGTCCTCGAAAGTATCTGATATAGCTGTGATGATGCGATCAATATCATACACCGTAAGTATAGTCTATAAGTGGGGCTTATTAGTGCATGACTTCTTCCACGCTGAGGGTTTCTTTGGAGAAACCTTTCTTTTCTTGGATGTTTCTGTCTCTGTAAGGGGATATTTAGGCAGTGTTACTTCACCCTATTCCTTCTTGTCTTCTTCCCCTTTGTCCTCTTATTTTTCTACTTCGTCACCTCTTCCCCCTTCATATGAATCTGGTGTAGTCTCCTCTGATGCATTGTGCATTTCGTGTACTTCTTCCTTCTTCTTCTTCTTGCTATTGCCTGGTCCATCATACTCTTCGCGAGTGACTACATGACTTTCGATGAGGTTGGGGTAGAAGAGTTCTATCTGTTCGATTGGTACAAGGAATTATGCAGGCCATTCCTTGGTTATTTCCTCCAGATATTCCTCACTGAGTTTATAATAGGACTATAGCTCTTCCTTGTGTTCATCTCTATGTGGAGTGATGTAAATGAAGTGCTTGTCTACGTGGAACTTCACTATTGGCCTGAACCTATGAAGTGTATTGGGCATCATGCAAGGGAAGGATTCAATGTATCTCTTCAACTGCAAGTAATAGGTGTGGAACACCACATTGGACTGCCATTTCTTCACAATGTTGCTCGAATACCAGAGGGTAGTGAACCTCGCAGCCAGTGGTTCAGATGACTTGAATTTAGGGAAGGTTTCTCCCTTCGGCATCTCCCCAACGATGAAGGAAATGAGAATCAACAACTAGCTAAAGTGAAACTTGTATCCCTGGTTTTGTGCTTCAAAACAATCTTGCTCCAATTGGTTGACAAGGTAGCTCACCCAGTTCATCTGCATTCCTTCAATGCATTTTCATGTGAGGTCGACGACAAACCCCATGACTTGCATTGGTCTGTTCTTCCTGACGATCTTACCAACGATCAACTGGCAAGCTAGGCTAATGGAGGAGCATCACTCAACATTAGCAAATGCCCCAGCATGCCAACACACAGACGTGCAATGGAGAAAGTGAGAGTCGCCGACCCTCCCATTTTTAAAATTTGAAATAATCCTATACGGATTTTTTGTGGTATAAGGCTGTAAATGTCAGGCCATGCCTTTGTATAGATAGTGGTTGGGGTTTCCTTAAATGGTTACTTGTAGTAGGTCCATATCGTAGTTAGGTATGGACATTCATTTATGTAATGTAGTCGTAGAAGTATGGTGTTGTAAATGAGATAGTGATATCACTAAGGTGGTGGAGAGGATAAGCTCATAGAGCCATCACTTTGTAATTAGAAGAATAAAGAGAATGATAGAGAGGCCTTAGGAGGTCTTAGAATTTATGAGAGAGAAATTGAGAGAACTGGGACTCTGTTACAGTCTAGTTTTTGTAAACACTTGTATACACACACAGAGATAATAGAAAAACAGTTTTTCCTGCATATCGTGTGCTTATGTGTTTAATGAATGAATGTTGTAGATATATTATAAGATTTATTTACAGTAAGAAGATAGATTTATTTTATCTTCATTGAGTTTTAAAATGTCTTTCTGGATTCTGTGCAAGGAGTGCACAACAGAACAATCAAGGTTTGTAGCCAGTGCAATGAGTGCGCATCTGATCTCTACGGAGTCAGAAAATAATGTGCCAAGAGGGTGCACTAGAGTGATCACAAGTTCAAGAGGAATATCAAGGTTATTGAATACCTTAGAGGGAATACTGTGTGGAAGAAACACAGAGAAGCAGGGTTACTGAGAACTTTGTATAGCTTTGCCAGGTGGGCATTGAGCCGGTGCAAGGAGTGCACAGAAGAACTCCGTGTTGAGTTTAGTGAGAAACAAAGTTGTTGAATACTCTACGAAGAGAATCTCTGAAAGGTGTGCTTCGAGCAGGAGAATGCCAGGTGGGGGAGAAGAATTTATTTTCAATAAATTACTTCGATCTGATTTTGATGAAATCCTTAGAACGCAAGGTGTGCGTGGGAGGTCGAAATCTCCAAGGAGATCAAGATCAGAAGGAATAACATGAAAAGAGTGCATAGGAGATGGACTTGTTATAAGTCTAAAATCTTAGAAGAGATAATTCTTTCAGAAGCATAAGTGAGACCCAAAGGAGTTGGGTCCACGGAAAGAAGTTCAAAGGCCAAGACCTTTTGAACATTGAAAAAATATTCTAAGTCGGGAGAAGGTGGAAGCTCAGGAGGAGGAGTGACAACAACCATCTAATTGGTTATGGAGATGAACCTAGATTGTTAGATCTACGTCCAGGAAAAGGAGAAACGAGCACAGGGGAAACAGATCTCAGCCATCAGATCTAAGCATGTGGATAAACAACCATTGGATCTAGAGTAACGTGCACAAGTTTTAACTCTTTGGAGTGTACAAGAGAGAGGGTTTTGCAAAGTCGCGAAATCCTAACATCATTAGAATCATCCATTGGAAGGGACACGTGGTGAGTGATCAACATTTCCCTAACTCACGATTCAAATAAGTCAAAGGGAAAATTCGTGAAACTCGCGAAATGCGAAATCGCGAAAAGATCCCAGCCGTTGATTGAGGAGAAATCTAGACCGTTGATTGTTCCGGGAGAATTTTGACATTTCGGGGATTGGGAGAACAGAGGTGAAAAGTATTTCGACTTCATGATACATGAAATCCCAATACATGAAATCCTGACGAGATCTGGACCATTAGATCCAGAGGAGCACGAACCGTCAGATTTGGATGCCCTGAAATATCGCAATTTCAGAAGTCGGGGATGTGAAGGAAGTTGTGACTTGGAAGTCGCAAGTCACAAAATACCGATTCATGGAAGGAGAATCTAGACCATTGGATATAGAAGGGATACATGTCAATGGTCAAGGAGATCTAGAAGGAGGCGGAGGATGAAGAGTTGAAACATTCGAAGCCTAAAGAACGGAAGAGCCGAGAGTCATCGATCTACGAGGGGACACTTGTCACCAGATCGCGAGCTCCGAGGAAGGTTACGTTGGAGTTTTAGTTTTGAGAAATGAAATAGCCGAAGCCCGAAGCACCAAAGAGCTAGGGAGACGAAGAGACAAAGCACTGGGGAGCCAAAGCTCTGAAGCACCAAAGGCTAGAGATATTATGGACCATCAGATCCAAAAGGACCACGTGGTAAACGATCATGAACTCTGGATGAAGTCATTCTGAGAGAATGAGAAGGAAAAGGGTTGAGATTTGAGACCTCAGAAGTTCAGAACCCAAGAGGATCTCAACTATTGATTGAGAGAAGGATTCTAGGACCGTTGATCTAGTCGAGGAGGTCAAGGACCTGAAGCAAGAGCATAGTCATTGATTGGGGATATACATGTCAATAGATCTTCCACTCCAGGAGATGCCTAGTCAGTAGAGGCGAGAAATTGAGAATTGATATTCCTGAAGGTTGGACTCATGGAGGATATCCTGACCATAGATTCAAGGGAATAGGTGGCAATAGATCTTCCACTCTGGAAGATTGTCTCGCAAAAGAGAGTGGAGTTTGAGAATTGAAACTCCTGAAGGCCGGTAAGGTAGAGTCAACAATAGCCATTGATTCGAATAGGACTACATGTCGGTAGATCGTAGATATCTGTGGAGACGCGTGGAAGGAGGAAAGAAGAACAGAATGAAGATTGATAATATCTATCGATCAAAGACAGTGCTAAAGGATCGTAAGATCGATGATCGAGAAGGATTGTGGGGATAGTACATGCTCAGACGATAATAATAATTGAGTGGGCTACAATTTCAACCACAATTTTGGAAGGGAGATACATGGTAACTGTAGGAGGATTGCGGGGTGAAAAGTGGGTTGGTCTAAAACCACATTTTCCCATGCCCACAATCGTGCATTATCACAAGGGCATAACCCAGGGTCGTATGAAGGAAGGGGATAGTAAAGAGGATATAGTGCTCGTGAATTGAAGAGAACTAGAATGCATAGACAGAAGGTGTGGGTATCACAAGACCTACACCAAAGGAATAAAAGGGGCATGTGTATAATTTCTGGGTTCATTCAGGATCCCGCAGAGTTAATTGACTTGACACTTTGAATTATCCAGAGACCGAGAGGTCGCAGAACCCTCGAAGGGGAGGGGGGATGCATCAGGTGGTATCAGAGCTCATATTTTTAATTTCTATAGCAGAGGGTAGATAAAGAGAATACTATGATACCATCAAGTGGCATTGGAGCATAGATTGTTTATTTTTGTAGCGGAGAGTAGAGAAAGAACATACTCTGATACACACCATTAGGTAGTATCAGAGCACAAAATCGATTTCTATAGGCAATGAAGGTAATCATAAGGCCGAAATTTGTTTGCAGATAGCAAACAAAGGAGAGACAGTGAAAGGAGATGACCTAATAACATCAGGTGGTATCATAAACGAGAGTTTTCCTGTAGACAACAGGTGAAGGAAGCAGAGTATTGGTGCTCTGTGAGAAGTTGTTGCATGGACGCAACAACAAAATTTTAAATAGTTGGGTGGGATGTGAGAGAAGATGGAAATGCTCGCAGGTGTAGAGTAATCCATAGGCTTTCTAGGAGGGAAGGTAGAAGGTGGAAATGGCTATTGAAGGCCATGGACGTGGTCGAAGAGAAGGACACAAGAAAAAATGAAATCCATAGATGGATTTGGAGCTCGTTGAGATACGAGTGAGGATGAA
>ML778424.1:633457-651996 GCA_009831015.1 Picea engelmannii
GGTCTAATATGCAGGATATAAATGTGCTCAAGAATAAATTAGATAATTCATTTGCGATGAAGGATTTGGGTGTTGCAAAGAAAATACTTGGTATGAGAATAACAAGAGACAGAAAAAATCGCAAATTGACATTGTCTCAGGGTGAGTACATAGAGAAGGTGTTGGAGAGGTTTAAAATGAAAAATGCAAAACCAGTTAGTACACCTTTGGACAGCCATTTCAAATTAAATAAGGAAATGTGTAACAAGACATAGGAGGAGATAGAATACATGTCCATGGTCCCTTATTCATCAACAATTGGTAGTTTGATGTATGCAATGGTTTGCACAAGACCAAATATTGCACATGCAGTGGGACTTGTGAGAAGGTATATGAACAATATAGGTAAAGAACATTGGGAGAAAATAAAGTGGATTCTCAAGTGTTTGAGAGGTACTGCTACTCATGCATTATGTTTTGGAGGTTCAGACATTGTTCTACAGGGATATGTTGATTCATATATGGTAGGTGATAAAGATAACATGAGGAGCACCACATGGTATGTTTTTACTATGGGTGTAACAACCATAAGTTGGATTTCAAAAATGCAAAAGGTTGTTTCACTTTGAATAATAGAGGCAGAGTATGTTGTTGCTACAGAGGCTAGTAAAGGGATGATTTGGTTTCAAAGGTTTATGGAGGAATTGGAAAAGAAGCAGGAGAATAGTAGGTTGTACTATGATAATGAGAGTGCCATTGATATTGTAAAGAACTCAACATTCCATTTGAAGACTAGTAATATGCAGCTCAGGTACCATTTTATACAATCTGTCTTGGAAGATGGAAATTTGAAGTTGGAAAAGATACACACTAGACATAATCCTGCAGACATGTTAAAAAAGGGAGTAACCGGGGAGAAACTGAGTTCCTTCTCAGTTTTAGTTGGTCTTCATGAATGAATATGAAGATGAGAAATTTTTCAGGTCACAAAAGGATCATAGTCCAACATATACAATAACGATGGATTTGTTGAGATCAATCTCCAAGTGGGATATTGTTGGTTGTGGAGCCTGATTATCTTCTTGATTCAGAGGTCTTTTTTCTTCCAGTCATGTTTATACCCCATGAATAATTTACACCCCATAAAAATGTACACTCCTCCACGTGGGGGAGTGCAGAGGGGGGTTACCCCCTCTACGGGGTCCTGGGGGAAGCGGGCCCCCAAAGGAAAAAATTCCTTGTAAATGTATATTGTATTTCATTATAAATCTGGACTATTCATTATAAGGTCGTATATCTGATGGTATAAGTTATGTTAGGGTTTTTTTCCCTAGAAGGAAACCCTCTTTTATGAGGGAAATGTATTGCATCTATGTATTATTGTGAATATTGTATTGTAAGGGAGGAGACTGTGAGAGAAAGAAGAGGAAGTTACAACGAGTGTGTTGTAGGTTGTATCCCTTCATTTGTTGGATAATAATAAATAAAATACATGGAAATTTATCTGGTGAACATAGACCATACTGGGTGAACCACACATATATGTGTCTCTATTGTATTGGGTATCTTTTGTGTTTTATTTACGCATTTTTATTTATTTATTTTTATCTGCGATCCTATTTTTCTAACAACATCTGGAACATTGACTGGCATATCTACAAATCATCAGAAGTTTTTCTCATCGTCAATATCATCATTGTTCACATCAAGGAGCTGGAGTAGCATGATCAACATCGTTCATCAACATGAAGCTGAAACATCACCATCAATAACATGAAGCTTAGAACAATAATCTCACCAACCCGAGGATGGTACAACATCATAAAAAACACGAGGCTGGAACACCATCAACAACAACACGAGGCTGGAAAAACATGATCAACAACATGAGGCTGGAACACCATCATAAAAAACATGAGGCTGAGACAACAACATCATCAGCATGAGGCTGAGACAACAACATCATCAACATGAGGCTGAGACAGAAACATCATCAACACGAGGCTGAGACAACAAAATCATCATATGGCAACAGAATGAGGCAGGTGCAACAACAACATTTTGTGTTACTTTGACAGTACATCCTTAGCGTACCTTTGGGATCTACCCATGAATCATAAGATTCCCTAGGATATAAAAATCCTAACATAGCTACCATGTGGTACTTTGACAAAACATCCTTATTGGACCTTCGATATCTTCCCATGAATCAAAATATTCCCTAGGATATAAAATCCTAACAGAGCTACCACTACTGACCACAACTAGAATATACATGCACATGTACTCTCACAGACCGTCCTTACAGGACCTTTGATATTTTCCCAGGGATGATCAATCCCCTAGGATATAAAATCCTAACGGAGCTACCCATTATTGGTCAGGATACCATAGTATCATTGGCATGACTCCTTATTTCGAGGGAGGTCCTTTCGAACAACACCAATCTTGTCTCAGAAGTACTCAAACTTTACACGAGATAGAGGCTTGGTCAACATATCTACAACCTGTTGATTTGTGACAACATATTGGAGCTTTACATCTCCCCTCTGCACCATATCATGAATGTAGTGATGCCATATCTCTATGTGCTTTGAATGATCATGGAACACCGGGTTCTTTTTCATCTTTATGCAACTTTGGTGATCACATAGAATCATAGTGGATTCCATCTCCAGATATAATAGACCTGTCAACAACTTCTGAATCTATAAGGCTTCACAACTGGTAGAACATGCTGCAATGTATTCCACTTATGTCGTGCAGATAGAAATAATGGATTTCTTCTTTCTTTGACATGAATTCATGGCTTACCCTAGACTGAAACAACATCCTGAAGTACTCTTTCTATTAGAAACACTTCTAACCCAATCTGAATCAGTATAGCCATACATATTGAAGTCATGATATCTAGTATAACATAGATCATAATCCAACATACCCTTAAGGTATCTCATCACATGCTTTGCAGCTACAAGGTGAACATGTTTGGGTTCTACTAGATATTGACTCAAGGTGTTCACAACAAAGCATATATCTGGCTCGGTATTCGTCATATACATCAACGAGCCAATAATATGTCTATATAGTGTAGCATCAACCAATTCTAACGAAGTATCAACCAGGAGCTTCGACTTTGTTTTTATGGGTGTGTTCATGGATTTACATTCCAACATGTCCAATCTCTTCAATATTTCAATTGCATACTTCCCTTGGTTAAGGAATATATTTTCTAGGATTTAAAAAACTTCAAGACCTAAGAAGTAATTCATCAAGCCTAGGTATTTCATCTCAAACTTTGCAACGATCTTCTTCTTACAACCTGTGATGATATTTTCTTCTCCTGTTAAGAATAAGTCATCCATATACATCAGTAATATAACTGGCTCATCATTCATAACCTTGAAGTGAAGGTTAAGATCAGATTTTCTCTTGGTAAATCCCAATCTCCTTAGAAAAATATCAATTCTTCCATACCAAGCTCTAGGATATTGCTTCAACCCGTATAGAGCTTTCTTCAACCTTCAGACACGAGTCTTTCCATCTTCAAATTCAAACTAAATTTTCACATCACATTGTACCAACCTGATACACTTGATCAGTTGCAACTTAATCTGTACAATCATGTGCTATCTCTACGTGCTTTATGCAAAGAACTATCTGTCTCACTACGTGAGCGTATGTCTTCTACTCTCTCTGCAATTGTTCCTTCTGGAACCAGGATTCTACATTTTCAATTGTTGTTTTTGAAGCTAAGAATGACTTGCTCTATTCTCATTGTAGCTACTTAAATATGTGAGTATCTCCTCTAATATATCATGGAAACAACTTCATCTGAGAGTGGCTCAATAAATGATACTAAAGGTAGCTTTTCCTCTTTCATGGAGGTAACTCAATCTCAAATACAAGGACTTCTCCCCCTCAATCTCATACTGTATCAAAATCATGGTTGTTCTGGTTGTCTTCACGAATATTGGAACTATTTCTTCGATTAATGGAGTAATTTTCTCTTCATAGTCTTCTCCCTCTTGCTAGGAGAATCCTCTGGACACAAATCAGGCTTTGTACATCTTTATACTATTATCTGCAGCATGATTGATCTTTTAGATCAATCTTGGAAGTCACCACTGACTTCCTTTCTAGTCTTAAGACAAAATACAGTCCTTCTGACTAGTTTTCTTCTCTGTTACTGAAACAAGGGAATCTTCTCAGGAGATTTCATGTCTCCTAGAGACATCTGAAGCTACAATATCATCTTCTCAACTCATGGCATCTATCTTCTAGTCCTGGAATATGTCTCTTTTTCCCATCTGCTCTTTTCTAAGATCAACTTACTCTAAGTCTTGATTTCGTCTGAGTCTACAAAAAAATCATAGTCTTTGCAGGATATACTTGGTGTTGAATATCAAGTCTTAATATGAAAGGTTGAGTTAGACTTCAAAAAAATTCTTCTTCCTTTAAAGGTTTCTTCATTATCCATTGACCAAGTCTACTGTGATTTCTTTTCTAATGTTCAGTCCTCTTTGGAGCCTTCTTCTCCTTACAATCAATATCCATATGAGATACTCTGTATATCAAAAGTAGTTTCTTATTCATCTTATTTGGTACATGAATTTATACGATCATGTATACAACTTGGATAGTCTTTTCCATGTCTCATCTAGTATGTTGTCTCCTGCAACCATCACTATAACTTCCTCAGGGTTATCACCTGTGACCTGCCTAGAACATGAACAACAAGGGAGAAACAACAAACAAGAATAACACTCTTTATAATAATAATATGACAATAGCAAGAACAATCATCATAGTAGCTCCTTCAGAGATATCACTTGTGACCTACCTAAAACAAGGGTCAAAAGTAAGAAGTACTATAATAATAAATGAGAGCAACACTCTTCTAGTGTTGTGATCAATCATTCCTCCTAGAAACAAAAAAAAGAATTTTTCTCCTAAAGGAGATATTAGTTATATTTGGTAAATGATTACAATAAGCATTTATCTCAATATGCTCACATGCTACCAAGTATAATTTTTTTTAAAGATTTTTATCTCAACTATAGTGTTTACTTGTAATGAGGTAGTTATAAACCTTGATATGTGAAAATTTGAATTTGATCAAATTAATCAATCAAACTTTGAACCTGGAGTCTTCTCCTCAAGAATGATTGTTGTTTCTTTTCTTCCTAGTGTCCTCCACTCAAGATGACAAGTATTCTCTTCAACCTGTCCTCTGCACTAAGATAATATGCTTTCTTGACATAAATCTAAGTTAGAGAATAAACTCTAATTTCAATATAATAGATTGACTTTAATTTTGACCAAAGGTTAGTATGATGCTCATAAATCCAACATACAACCTATATGTTCAAAATAATGTCATAAAAAATAAATGGATATTAATATAATTAAACCTGGGGTGCATTATTCCTCTGAATGTGTTGTATCTAAGATCACTCTAGATATATGATTGTTGTTTAGACAAAAGATCCTTTCGCCTACAAATACCCTTTAGAATAATGATACAGTTTGAACATATGTAAGTACATACCTCTGATATTATCGACATGTAGTGGCTCCATATGACAACAACGGTAAATAACAAAACTTTAAAACTTCAAAGTTGCTTCAACTTGTAACTTAAAGTTAGCTGGATATTTTCAAGGGTAAGGCACTCTAGGAAAACAAAATTCAGTCCCAACATTTCACAAAAAAATTCACTGCAACCGGTACCGCAATTGGTGCTAAATCTGCAACTAGCATGAAGGAACTGGCATGAAGGAATTGACACTGCAATTGCAACTAATACTACAACTACAATTGGTATTGCAACTGCAACTTAGGGTTTTATGAGGAAACCCTAATTTCTCGAACTTCAAAATTTTGAATTATGATCCAGGGACTAGATGCACTGGGCTGAGGCGAGTTTGTTGGAGTTGACTATTTCATAAAATTCCAATTTTTACCCCTTGAAACTTGAAATGTGCAAATATGGACTGAGACTACTGGTTTTGGTTTCTTGGTTTTCTGGTGCCAATCAAAACTAGGGTTTGACTTCCCAGAGAGTATAGCCACTGAAAAGGTGCACTCAAGATGCCAAAGGATGCGTTAGGGTAGGGCACCCTTCCCTAGATAGTTTTTGGTTAGAAATTCCTTTCCAATAAAAAATCCTAATTTCCTTGTATGAAAACAATGACGTTTTTTAGATACCCAGTGAGAGGTGCTCTATTCATTCAAACTCTCATACCATGTTAAATTTAGAGCTATTATTAGGTTATTTTCAATTTACTAGAACATTCAATGCATTTCCAAAAGAACAGCATAAGGAGGATCACATAAAGAAACACAATCACAAGGTACACAACATTTTATCCTAGGAAACCCTCATGGGGGAGAAAACCCAACAAAAACTTCCTTAATAATAGATTGTCAATACAATGCTAAGACTAAGACCAAACCACCAAGAATAACCTAGGACTGAGCATGTGCCTCTCTCTTCTTCTTCTTCTTGCAACCACAACTATATTCAAAAGATGTGCACTATAAGTGTGAATGAGTGAGTAAACAAATGAGGCACCATCCTCACTTATAAATACTAGTTAGGAGGTGTTAGGGTTATGTATCTTCACTTAGTAGGGATGAATTTTTCCAAAAGTGGTTAAACCCACTTTATAAATCTTAGGGGCATGTTATCATGAAATTTGTACTTGCCCAAAGCTAAAGGCAAGTGAACACTAAATTGGTGTAACAAGGCGTTTGTCCTATCATTGTCACCTAAACAATACACTTGTTTCTATTTAGGAGTAGTAGTACCCCAGGGGAGACATCCCCAGTGACCTGGGGCTTTGAGAAGGCTAAGGTAAGAGTATCAATAAAGTCCCACCCCTCTCATAGGTCACTCTGATCCAAAGTTCTAAAGGTTTTAATGAGATGAAGCAAAGTAATATTTAAGTGTATGTGCCCAAAACAAGACAACAAGAAAAATACTATGTGTGAGTACCATATGATGTTAGTGCTTCATAAAACCATAGACTTTGATAAAAAGAACAAGATGATATAAAATATTAAGCAACATAAGTATTTATAACAACAATGTATATATAGGAATATCTTCACAATTATGCCTCATTAAAGCTTAAAAAATGACTAGAAATGATAACATAAACTTGACAAAATGCTAGTAATTGTCAGAAGCAATGATGGAAATGTATAATCAGCTTTAAAACTTGATTTTAAGATGAATTTGTTGTTGTTGTAGATGGCTGAAGATATATTTTGCAACAAAAACAAATCAAGTAGGTGAAGAGTTATAAAGAAAATGACAATAACATGTGCTTTTCTCCCAGGGTTTCACACTAGCAATTTCATAATCTTATAAATGAACAAGTAATGCACCATAAACATTCAAAATAAATAAGGATTGCATATTTCAATTTACTTCATCAAGAATAATCTAGCCACAAAACCTAGTTGAAGACTTTCCACCATGAAAATGCAAAAATACACCAAAAGAAGCCTCCTCCAAGAGTTGTGCACCACTTATTTTCAGCCAATAAACCTTAAAAGAGGCCGAATTTCAGACCTCATACTTGTGTGAGTAAAATATGATGAAAAATATAATATATTTATCCCTTATTTATACAATAATCATGACCTTTAATTACAATTTAGGTCAAAAAAGGCCGACATGGCTAGTTTACATCAAAAATCTAGTTTTATATAAAATCAACAATTTAAAACTGTAATTTTTCTCTAGGGATTACATCATGCCCCTCATAGGGTGAAATTAGGCCCCATCATGGAACACTAGGCCTCAAAAGTGAAACGTTAGGCCTCAAAATCTTCCACACGTGTCAACCAAGTCGTCATCGTGCCAAAACCCTAACTGGATGACGTCAAGGATCAATATGATGATGTCAGGGGAATTCAAGAGATAATTTCATGGTGGAAGGGAAAGACCCCCTAGGTCCATACCTTCCAAAGTGTCTCTGGTCGAATGTCCTTCTTTTTCTTCGGTGCAAGCCTATGGTGTCTCGCTGCCCCTAGTTGGGTCACAACATCCATCTAGTGGTGTTTTAGCCCCATGGAGGTCCGAACTAATCATCTTGTACATGTCTGTTGGTCATGGTCCTGCAACAACAACAAGTACGCCCTCCATGGTCTCATAAGTCACAAGGATCATAGCAATGTCAATCACATATAATAATCAAGTTACCCAAACATGTGCATCAAACCCCCCTTTACCCAGACAAATGCTCAAAGATGTTATGCAGTTTAACAAGCTAGGCTTGGAGAGGGTCTTAGGACATCCTATTGGGCCAATCCTCCTCAAGTTTTGGATGTTTCCCAGGTGAAGACCAATCTAGGTCATGTAGATGTATGAGATGGTCTAGGGAATGTTTGGGCAAGGGGTGCAATGATAACAGGGAAATGTAGGTCTTACCTTTGGGTGCCTCTGTAGAGGGTCAACTACACCTTGTCATGGATGTTATTGTTTCCTATCCCATTCAATTCATTTTACTCTTTGTATTATTCCTTTTTATTTTCAAGAGAACAGCTGGAGGACATTGTCCTAGTGTGGTGACTAGTGGTGACAGTGTTACCCACAAGCATTTCATGGAAGTGAGAAGGTTGGCTCATGATGAGTCCCCCTTTCTCTTGGATATGCCACCAATAGACACTACCTTGGTTTGGTGACCATATGGATGGCAGTGTCATACCACTACATGCCCATGGACCTAATAGGTCGGCTCATGATGAGACATCCTATCCACCAACTAGATCCTGAGTTTTATTTTATTTTATGGGTCCCATTTTCTTGCTAAGAATCCTTTTATTAATTTCTTAGGAATACCTGGGCGAAGCATCTCAAGGTTTCATTTTGGATTTTAACTTTTTCCAACTACTTTTACCCTTTGGGCCTTTAGCCCCTTCTTCCCCCAAGGCAAGGTACAACCCTTACTAGCTTGGCAAACCAAATTCTTGAACCAATGTAGGGGAAAGGTGAGAGGGACAATGATGAAAAGTGGTAAGTATGGAAAGAATGGATGATGACATTTCATAGACCCACCTAGTGGCAACTCATCCCTAAGGGAACTAACTTACTAGGGTACTCTGTCACCCCCCCCCCAAGTATGGACAAGTTAAAGAGCATAATTTCCAAGCAAAGGTCATGAAACAAAACAAAATTTACTGCACATATTCAAATTATTTGAAAATCAGAGTGACATATTCCATGATACCCAGACTCATTACCTCATGGAGCAAGACCTACTGCTATTTCAGAATCAAGCTGATGGGATGGATGTTGCTGCTGCTGATAAATATGAGGCATTGAAGAAAATTTGGGCCCTCCAAGGCCAAGCTCAAATCATATGGTTCTCGATACTCCATGTCTAGGACTCGTGGGCCTCGAGACATAATCTCCTTAGTTATCCCTAGGATATGGGATAACAGGACCTACTTTGCAATTGCCACCATATAAATATGGTTTGGCCAATCCAAAAAAAGGGATTTGGTTTTATACAAGACCCGACATGATCAATCCACAAAAGGGGATTTGATCTAAATATAATAACTCAAATATAATTAAAATATTGTTCGAAGTTACATCATTTCAACACTCCCCCTTAACGAGAAGGGTATTCTACTAACATAACCCAATACAACATCATCAAGAGAGAGAGAGGGAAACAAAATCATTAGCATCTGGAACACTGACTAGCATATCTACAAATCATCGTAAGTTTTTCTCATCATCGTTCACAACAACGAGATGGAGTAGCATCATCATCATCATCGTTCATAACATGGAGCTGGAGTAGCATCATCATCATCATAGTTCATAGCATGGAGCTGGAGTAGCATCATCATCATCATCATCGTTCATAAGCATGAAGTTGAAACATCACCATCAATAACATTGAGCTTAGAACAATAATCTCACCAACCCAAGGCTGGTACAACATCATCAATATCGAGGTTGGAACAACATCATCAACAACATGAGGTTGGAACAACATCATCAACAACCCGAGGCTGGAACAACATCATCAAAAACATGAGGCTAAGACAACAACATCATCAGCACGAGGTTGAGACAACAACATCATCAACACGAGGTTGAGACAACAACATCACCAACACAAGGTTGAGATAACAAAATCATCAACACGAGGCTCAGAAAACAACATCATCATCATATTGCAATAGAATGACACAGGTGCAACAAAAAATTTTTGTGGTAGTTTGACATACCGTCCTTACCCAACCTTCGGGATTTGCCCAGGAATCATAAGATTCCCTAGGATGTAAAAATCCTAACAGAGCTACTATGTGGTACTCTCGCAGACCTTCCTTAATGGAGCTTTTGAATCTTCCTAGGAATCAAAAGATTCCCTAGGATATAAAATCCTAATGGAGCTACCACTACTGATCAAAGTTAGCATATACATGCACATGTACTCTAACAAACCTTCCTTACTGCACCTTCGAGATTTTCCCATGGATTTTACCTGATTTTGATTAAGATACCATAGTATCATCAACATCACTCCCCCTTTCATGGGAGGTCCTTTCGAACAACACCAAGCTTGTCTAAGAAGTACTCAAAATTTACACAAGACAAGGGCTTGGTCAACATATCTACAACCTACTCATCTGTGCCAACATATTGGAGATTTACAACTCTCCTCTGCACCATATCATGAATGTAGTGATACCATATCTCTATGTGATTCGAATTATCATGGAACATTGTATTCGCCATAATCTTTATGCAACTCTGGTTATCACATACAATCACAGTGGCTTCCATCTCCAGATCGAATAGACCTATCAACAACTTCTGAATCCATATGGATTCACAACTAGCGGAACATGTTGAAATGTATTCCACTTCTTTCATGCTGAGAGAAATACTTTATCGCTTCCTGCTCTACCATGAATTCATGGCTGACCCCAGACTGAAACAATATCCTGAAGTGTTATTTCTATCAGAAACACTTCCAGCCCAATCTGAATCAGTATAGCCATACAGTCTGAATTCATGATCTCAATTATAACAAAGATCATAATCCAATGTATCCTTAAGGTATCTCATCACATGCTTTGTAGCTACAAGGTGAACACATCTGGGCTCTACTAGATACTGACTCAAGGTGTTCACAACAAAGCATATATATGGCCTAGTATTTGTCAGATACATCAACGAGCCAATACTTTGTCTATATAATGTAGCATCAACCAATTCTGACGAAGTATAAACTAGGAGCTTCAACTTTGTTTCCATGGGTGTGTTCATGGATTTATATTCCAACATGTTGAATCTCTTCAGTATTTCAACTGCATACTTCCCTTGGTTAAGGAAGATCTTCTCTGGGATTTGAAAAAATTCAAGACCTAAGAAGTAATGCATGAAGCCTAGGTATTTAATCTCAATTTTTTTAGGCGAGCTTCTTCTTACAATCTATTATGAGCTTTTATTCTCTTGTTAAGAATAATTCATCCATATACAATAACAATATAACTGACTCATCATTCATAACCTTGAAGTGACGGTTAGAATCAAATTTACTCTTGGTAAATACCAAGCGCGTCAGGAAACTATCAATTCTACCATACCAAGATCTAGGAGCTTGCTTCAACCTGTATAACACTTTCTTCAACCTGCAGACATGAGTCTTTCCATCTTCAACTTCAAACCAAATTTTCACATCACATTGTACCAACCTGATACACTTGCTCTGCTACAACGTAATATGTACAATCATGTGCTAGCTCTATGTGCTTTCTGCAAAGCACTATCTATCTCACTACCTAAGAGTATGTATTCTACTCTCTCTATGACTGTTCCCTCTGAAACTGGGATTTTTCACCCGCAACTGTTGTTTCTGAAGCTGAGAATGCCTTGCTCTATTCTCACTATAGCTATTGAACTCTGAGATTAGCTCCTCAATTCAATCATAGAAACAAATTCATCTGAGAGGGGATCAATAATTGATACTAAAGGTAGATTTTCCTCTTTCATGGAGGTAAATCAATCTCAAATACAGGGACTTCTCACTCTGAATCACATACTGTATCAGAATCATGGTTGTTCTGGTTGTCTTCTCGAATATTGGAACTATTTCTTTGATTACTAAAGCAAGTGTCTCGTCATAGTCTTCTCCCTCTTGCTGGGAAAATCCTCTGGACACAAATCATGATTTGTACATCTTTATATTGTTATTTGCAACATGCTTGATCTGTTAGATCAATCTTGGAAGTCACCATTTACTTCCTTTCTAGTATTAAGACAAAATGCAGTCCTTTTGTTTGGTTTTCTTCTCTGTTACTGAAACAAGGGAATCTTCTCAAGAGATTTCATGTCTCCTAGAGGTCTCTGAAGCTATGATATCATCTTATAAACTCATGGTATCTTTCTACCAATCCTGGAAGATGTCTCTTTTTCCCATATTCTCCTTTCTGAGATCAAGTTACTCTGAGTCTTGATTTCTTTTGAGTCTACAAAAACTTCATAGTGTCTGCATGATATACTTGGTGTTGAATATCAAGTCTTTGTTGATTTTTCACTAGGCTAGGCTCAAGCATGAAGTTTATTCCAATTTTAGAATTTTAATTGAACCATAGACAATTGCAGTTACACCATAAACTATTTGTTGAAGTAACAAAGATCAAAAGAAGAAATACCATGCACAAGTACACAAGAATTATCCTGGGAAACCCTTCTCAACAAGGGAAGAAAACCCAACTAATCCTTTGTTATATTCTTTAAGAGAAATACCTCCCACACCATAAACCTAGCACACAAAAGGGTGCTCATAAAACCAATAAGACTAGCGCCCAAGAGAGGTGCGCACTTCATCCCTAGAACAAGTACTTGTTGAAATTTCCAAACTCACATGTGTGTTGTGTTTCCTCAATGGGGAAATCACCTTTATTTATATTAGACTCGACACATCAAAAGTGGTGTCTATTGGCACAACAAGGTCAACCTCAATAACTCAAAATATAATTAATAATTACCATATTAATTATCTTTTACATTAATTATATTTCACTTTATGGTGGGGCCGACCTCAACCGTTTACTTCACAATTAGGGTTACAGGTAAGTCTGACTCTTGGAAAATATAGAAAGGGATGTCACACACCCACTAGTGCTCAGCCACTAGGGGAACGTCCACCTGTGCTCAACCACAGGGATGTCCAAGTCAACATATCTCTATCTCACTGTGTCTGACAGAAGAATCATCAGACCACACACTCACTAGTGCTCAACCACTAGGATCACTTCCATTTGTGCTCAACCACAGGGATGTTCTACTCAACATATCTCTATCTCTTTAAGTATATTATGATAATCATATGGAGTATCACATCATCTCAACTCTTTTCACATCGGAGAACAGTAAAACCATCACATGGGCTCTTTCACCCCTCACAGGGGTACACATCGTTTCATATCAAACGATACACCCACCTCATGGGCATCTTCCCTTCTCACGGGCGCACATTGTTTCATATCTGTCTCAGAGAGAATGACACACCTGGCTCATGGGAATCTTCCCTACACAGTGGCACATAGTTTTCCATATCCATCTTAGAGAGGAACTACACACCCATCTCATGGGCGCACCCAAATCATGGCCTCTCTCTCAGGCAGACTCACTCAGTATTTTTCCTGGAGGATGTCTCACACAGTTGTAATCATAAACACTCCCTATCAGCTAGGGAGGAACTATCCACCAGGCCAAGTCTCTCATGGAAGTACTCGAACTTCGTCTTGGCCATAATCATCAACACTCCCTCTCATCTAGGGAGGTATTCTCCACTAGGCCAAGTCTCTCACGAAATTACTTGAAATTCTTCTTGGCAAGCGATTTGGTGAAGATATCTGCAATCTACTCATGGGTAGGAAGGTAATGGATGTGTAATTTTTTCCTCTGCACCATGTATCTGATATAATGATATTTTATCTCAATGTGCTTTGATCTATCATGAAAAAAGGTTATCGGAGAGCTTCACATAGCTCTGGTTATCACAATGAATAATGGTAGGATCCATCTCATGATCAAATAAATATGTCAGAAGCTTGCAAAGCCATACTTCTTCACGGACTTCCCCACCCAATGTTGTATACTCCTCTTCTGTAGTACTCAAGGCCACAGAGCTCTATTTCTTGTTGCACTAGGAAACCATGGCATATCCCAATCTAAAACAACAACCATATGTGCTATTCTGGTCCACTGCACTCCCTGCCCATTCTGCATCGGCATATCCCTGCAAACTCAAGTCTACACTAGAGGCATATATCAATCCATATCCAATTGTGCCTCGTACGTATCTCAATACATGTTTTGTTGCTATCCAATGAGTCTGTCTTAGATGACTCATGAAATGACTAAGTACATTCACTGCATAACATATATCGGGTCTAATGTTAACCAGATACAATAGTGATCCAATTAGTTGTCGGTACAAGTGTGGATCAATCTCGCATGAATCGGTATCATTCATTTTATTCAAATCCGTCACTGTTGGTGTAGGCATGAATTTTCATTCTGTCATACCAAAGTTCTTCAATATCTCCCCTGTATATTTTCCTTGACTCAGTAAAATCTCATCAGTCCTCTACCATACTTCTAGTCCCAAGAAGTAGTGCATCATACCCAAATCCTTCATCTCAAATTTGGCAGTCAATGCTTGCTTGCATTCAACAATAGGTCTCTCGAAATCGGTGAGGAATAGGTCATCCACATATAGGACCAAGATTAAGAACTCTTCACCAACAATATGATAATATAGGTTTGGATCAACAACGCTCTTGTTGAAGCCCAAACTCATCAAGAATCCATCCATTTTCTCATACCAAGCATGAGGTGTTTGCTTTAGTCCATACATGGATTTCTTCAACCTACACACATGAGATTTCTCGTTGTGTAGGAGACGTGCCCCTAGTGGCTTAGCACTAGTGGGTGTGTGAGATCGCTTGCTATATTTTCTAAAAGTCAGAATTACTTGTAACCCTAATTGTGATGTTAAGGGTACAGGTCGGCCCCACCATAAAGTGAATGCTAATTAATATGGTAATTATTAAATATATTTTGAGTTATTGAGGTCGGCCCTGTTGTGCCAATAAACACCACTTTTGATGTGTCTAGTATAATATAAATAAAGGTGATTTCTCCATTGAGGAAACACAACACACATGTGAGTTTGGAAATTTCAGCAAGTACTTGTTCTAGGGATGAAGTGTGCACCTCTCTTGGGAGCTAGTCTTCTTGGTTTTGTGAGCACCCTTTTGTGTTTTAGGTTTATGGTGTGGGAGGTATTTCTCTTGAAGAATATAGCAAAGGATTTTCTGGGTTTTCTTCCCTTGTTGAGAAGGGTTTCCTAGGATACTTCGTGTGTACTTATGCATGATATTTCTTCTTGTGATCTTGGTTACTGCAACAATTTTTTTAAGGTGTAACTGCAATTGTCTATGGTTCAAGTAAAATGATAAAATTGGAATAAAATTCATGCTTGAGCCTATCCTGGTGAAAAATCAACATGGTATCAGAGCATAGGTCTTGAAGAACCAATTTCACAAGCATTCAAATCTAGCCTTCCTTTTCTATAGTTTTGTATGACCCTCTAGGGTTTGTTGCAATTTCATACGACCCTCCTCTTCTGAGGTGTTTCAGCACCTTAAAATTGGACATTGGGGATACAATTTGTATAGGAGTGTATGACCTCCTTCAGCGCACCTCCAACAAGCTTCAGATTTCATTTCCGATCATTTTGGATTTTTGGCCCTAGGGTTTCTAGGGTTTCACAATTTTCTACAGAAATTTCAGAATTAGGGTTTCTACAGCTCATTGAAGGATCTCTTCATCTCACTAGTGTTATTATAATTTTCAAGGCTTATTGTTGGCAGTCATAATCCCAACAAAACCTAAAGTTGCTAGCCTAGCCTAGTCATTAGGTTTTCTAGCCTAGTTGACAAGGGTTTGTGAAGAATCTAAAAATATGATGAACATAACTATGATGGAAGACAAGCTTGATGAATCAATCAAATATAGTTCCTAGAAGCCAATACTTCAAAGAGATGGAGACATCAACATTTCAACACTCTCAGGTATGGTTCCTACTAATGATGATACTTAGTTAATTAGAAGTGGTGTCTCCAGGCACATGACCGGTTTTAGAGATCACATGCCTAATCTTGTTGAGAAAGATACCAATATACATGTCCTTGGAGACAATGCTAGATATAATGTGAAAGGGGTTGTAACTTCTACATTCAAACTAGATTTTGACATGCAAATTCAGCTAAGTGAAGTACTATATGTAGCTGGGATGAAGAGGAACCTTGTCTCCATTTCTTCCTTAGAAGACAAAGGCTACAAGGTTGCCTTTTCTGAAGGAAGAGTTATTGCATGGCACAAGGACTCACACATAAATTCTACTAAAGTAATTGGTGTTCGCAAAAGAATCTTATACAGATTGACCATCATACTAGTCTAGACCCTATTACATGATACTATCAGAGTGAGCTATGGCCTAAGAGACCCAATCTAAATTAGTATAGCCGTAGAATCTGAAGTCATGATCTCTAGTATAACAGAGATCATAATCCAACATACCCTTAAGGTATCTCATCACATGCTTTGCTACTACAAGGTGAACACGTCTGGGCTCTACAAGATACTGTCTCAAGGTGTTCACAACAAAGCATATATATGGCCTAGTATTCATCATATACATCAACGAGCCAATAATTTGTCTATATAGTGTAGCATAAACCAATTCTAATGAAGTATCAACTAGGAGCTTCAACTTTGTTTCCATGGGTGTGTTCATGGATTTAAATTCCAACATGTTGAATCTCTTCAGTATTTCAACTGCATACTTCCCTTGGTTAAGGAAGATTTTCTCTAGGATTTGCAAAACTTCAAGACCTAAGAAGTAATGCATCAAGCCTAGGTATTTCATCTCAAACTCTACAATGAGATTCTTCTTACAATCTATGATGAGATTTTCTTCTATTGCTAAGAATAAGTCATCCATATACAATAACAATATAACTGGCTCATCATTCATAACCTTGAAGTGAAGGTTAGAATCATTTTTACTCTAGGTAAAGCCCAAGCTCGTCAGGAAACTATCAATTCTACCATATGAATCTCTAGGAGCTTGCTTCAACCCATATAGAGATTTCTTCAACCTACAAACATGAGTCTTTCCATCTTCAACTTCAAACCAAATTTTCACATCGCATTGTACCAACCTGGTACACTTGCTCAACTGCAACTTAATCTGTACAATCATGTGTTATCTCTATGTGCTTTCAAATATTACTTGGATAAATAAAGATAGACGGGAATATCACCATATGTTTATAGCCATAAAAAGTTGTTTCCTAATCCACAAGTATTGGCTACAAGGGCTTAGGCTGATTTTTTTATAATAAAAGATTGTTGAAAAATTCAATATTTATGTAATTTTATGAATATAACAGATGAAAAAATAAATGTAGAGGCATAAGTAAAAATACCAAGTCAATGATTAACACAGATGAGACATAAAACAATCTCTTATTTCATTCCAATTTATAAAAAGAATCGTTCTCTTTACAAAATTCCTTGAGGAAGTTTGGACCAAAGTCAAACTTAGATGTCCCTGATGAAAACCATACAAAAGGACTTATGATAGAAAGTAAAAAAATGAACTTTAAAAGCTGGATCAACTTTCCACAGATTGTCTCCCACTCGACTTTGCACGATATCCTTTATTAGTCATGAAATTTAATTCACAAACAGACAGATCTACACAGACTATCAAAGATAGATCAACACATCTGAAAAACAAGTGTCTGAATGATGTAATTCAACCTTGAATCTTGTTTTCTACAATAGGACCCTGCTATCATAAAATAGAATTAGGCTTTCAATGAATTAAAGAATGAATTAAAATTGAATTATCTCAATAAAACTCAAGAGCAGACCTTAGTATGCTTTCTCCTTTTATTCTCGTGTTGTTCCTCCTTCTCTTTTCTCCTTTAAGCAATCAAAATTAGTTGAAGTAGTTAAACTACCTCTTTTAGCTAAGTTAACTAAAACTCAAATAACTTTTAGTTTAGGGGGAAAATTAATAAAATAATAATAAGGGTCTTAATAAATAATAACTAGTAGGTGGGACCCCTTGTGACTCCCTTTAGTGTCTCAACAACATAAACACAACTAGTTAATCAATCAAACACATCCCTCCTTGTGGCTCCCACATCACTCTCATAATTTGAAAATTAACATCAATGATATTTGAAACCATATCCAAAAAAATATAATATCCAACATATCAAAAAAATAGTGTGTTGTCCAAAAATTTCAGAAGTCAACTGTTCTCAACAATCAATAAATAAAAACACTCAAAAACCATATTTGCCACTCTGGGAGGCAATTTCCCCCTTGTTGTTGTTGTCTCCCTTTGATTTCTCTGAATTTGTCTTAGGCTGTGTGGAGAATTTAGGCCTAATCTCAATGATAACATGATAGAAATCATCTCTCAAATGCATGC
>ML778424.1:653049-670241 GCA_009831015.1 Picea engelmannii
TCATGCAATTCAATCCATAAAAATCGTTTAATACTTTTCAATGAGCAGGGGGTGAATAAGGGTTCTAGGATATATGAGGGATTGTATTGAGCAAAAAGTGGTAAAATGAAGGGGGGTAGACCATGATTACTGCTCAACAAATAATCAAACAATCAACTATATTTTAATAACAAAACATATCAAATGTAACTCATCCTTATGCCATCCTTCAACTGCTATAATACAAATTTTTCATTTAACTATAATTTAATTTTAAGAACAGGGAGTGAATAGTGAATTTGGGAATGTGAGGGGACTTGCAATGTGCAGAAAAGTAAGAGAATGGAAAGGAAATAATAAATATTGTTCATAAAACAAATCAAGTAATCAATAGACATAAATCTGTACTCAATACAAAAATAACCAACACCAATTCAATAATGATTGTGCATCAAAACTATTCATTGTTCAACATTTAATTTCCTCAAAAACTCCTCAATTAGAACAGTTTGCAATCATACTCATAATCGAAATGACTTTCAACAGTCTTGTTAAGAAAATGCTTGGTCTTTAATTTATTTTCTTTCCTCTTAAGAATTAAAATAAAACACACAACAACATTGCTCCACCTCTATCCCATAAGCATCACTATAAAATATCATACCATGTCTATCTATTCACAATAAGCCAATTTAAAACATATGCACTAGTCCCTTCCAAATCGAACAGACTTCTAGAACATGCCTGATTCATACACTCTTCATCATATCAACCAATAAGATTTTGCAAAGAAACCACAATCAATACAAAACCCAAGCTTCATCAGTGTCGATGCAATTATTTACAATATGCACGATGATTCCATAATAGATACACAGTGAACATAAAGAAATAAACATAGTCACCATTTCCATAACTATATATAACCCTGATCGGGCCTAGTGAAACACACAGTAGTCTCTAATTTGCAATTAACACCATGTTGTAAGAACACAGTGATCGAAAGTATAATGAAAAAGAGGCATCCCTTGACTGCATACTATTACTCATTCCCAATCAAAAATTTTTAACCAATTTCATCATAGGAAGATGAGAAAGGGACTCAACAAAACATTCCATAACCACTCCACTTGATAACCAATATTTGACAACCAAAAAGATGCCCGACAGAAGCAAGAATAGTTGGGGATTTTTTAAATCGGGCTCTGTCACAACAAATACAAAGAGGTAATCAAGAGTGCGCTCACTCATCAATAGCACAAAGAATTGGAGGTCCTCATAGGAATATCAACCATAGGTAAAGACCCTTAGATACAAGCATAGTAGAAAACCACAAGGTTCATTATAACTCCCGGTTTGGGAAATGGAACAATAGTTAGCCACAGAGGAAACAACGACTGTTAGGGTATAAAAATTTATGCATGTAGTGCACTCACGTTTGCAGAGGGGAGGTGAACGTCCACTGGACAGTGACTGTTACCCAGAACACACAAAGTTATTACTTCTGTAAATTTCTTAAGAGCTGAATCACTTGAAAAAAATGCCAGTGAGTATGCATAACCCGAGGCATAACTTATGTCACCCAACAACCATAAAGCATATATATCAACGTTATGTCCACCCTAAGACCGATTCTTGAAACAATTTGGTGTCAATAAACTTTGTTGGCATGTTTTATAGGAACAATGTGCTTTTCATTGATGGTAAGAACAACAACGACGATGGAAAATAGGAAAGCATCGATGAGAGTTCGAAGATTCAGACTTCGGAAGATATGCAAGGAGTGCACAGATCCACAATTCGGCTAAGTGTCAAAGTGAATATTTAAGGAGTAAAATGAGAAGAAGGCGAGAAAGCTCAGACAAAAGAGCGATAGTGTTCGTAGGATCACCGATACAGAGGGCCATCAACCATCCGATCAAATCAAGGTTCGTGAGCCTTAACGCTTTGTGCACATAGGAGAGAGAACTTACCAAAGTTCCTGTTGTTCCCGAGTTTATACTTTAAGGCTCTAAAGTATACTGTCAAGGCATCTGAAAAACGTAGAGAGAGTTAAGATATAAAATGTATCAGTTACTAAAAATAAAAGTTATGGTTGGTTTCTTAACTGTCTCTGTCTAGATTCCCAGTGTTCCTGGATGCTAATATCACGTTTAATTGCTGCCCATGAATGTTCTAATTCAACCCGGGTGTTTGTTGTTTGTAAGATAGTGCTAAATAAGTTTAAAGAAATGCTAGTCTGATCTGAAAGATCGGGTTCTATATTGGGTTGTCTGGTAACAGGTACAGTCATGAGGGATAAAGGTTAAAGAATTTATTACTTTGTTTTCAAGGTTTTCTATTTCTGTTTTGGATTATAAGAGAAAAATTCCCAAACTCAACTTAATAATATAACAGTTTCAGAGGTCGTTTCCCGTTTCTGAGTCAAATTCAAAAATCATGAAAGTGATGGGAGAAAAACATAAAGTTGTTGAACAATGTGAGGCATCAATCATGGAGGAATCTCACTTTTCAACAAGAGAATAAAGAAGACAAGAGATCTCTGATGAAGCATAAAAATATAGTAATTTAAATAATCTAAGGTCTTGAACCTGTTGATAACAAGCACAGAGGACAAATTGTAAACAATTAGATAACCAAATAACTCTTAACCACAGTATATGTTGTACTAAATTGCAACTAAACATTCATCAAAGATACATAAGGGAAGGATGTTGAAAATGAAAGTAAAGAGGAACACATAACTCAGGGTTGACAGAATTTGGAATCTCCGTTTGTATTTTTCGTTAATCATTGTAAATGAGAAAACTTCTCTAGTACAATTGGCCACAAAAAAGCCTTTTCTTAGTCTTATGAAATTATATTTATACAAAGTCACCAATTCTTGACGGTTGGTGATTTCCTAACTCCTAGGGGCTAACAGTTACAAAATTGCAAACTTGAACCGTTTGCATGGTTATCTTTTATTTATCTATCATTTTGATAATATGAGCCTACAATATGATACTTCATTGCTTCTTCAAAGTATCTCCTTCTTTTAGTCCGAGACATTCAATACATTTTTCTAGAAAATGCACAAAAGATCTAGGAGGCTCTAGTATATCCTTTGCCTCGAACAGATAAAACTTTCTCTGAATTTTTAGGAATCGGTCTTCAATCTCTTTGTCAACAAACTTAACTGATTGCAATTTTAAATTTGGCTTCACCAGCCATCTGTCTATTTGGGTAACATCAATATCTTTTAATTGAGAAATTTCAACTTGAATTTCATTCAAGTTCTCCTTGAGTTTTAGTTGATGTTTTACAATATTGATCTGTCCTAGTAGCCCAGGACAATTGTCTTCTCCAATGCCTAACGATATTTTGTCCAACAAGTCAAAAGTCTCTTAGCAATCATCCTTGACTTCCTTAGCCATTTTATTTCTTTTGGCTATGTTGGCATCCCATACTTTAAGCATGATATCACCTCTGATCTCCTCTGTGACAGACAACCTTGGAATTTTTGATACCTCTCCTTTTTCCGAAAGTACAACTACCTTTTGAAAAGTGGCTCAGGTTGCTTTTGCCTCTTTTTCTTTCAAAACAATGTTATCGAAATATTGACTTACTTCTTGGAAATAGTTCTCAATAACCTCTACCTTAGAAATCAATCTTTGTTGCTCTGCTTCTATCTTTGTATGCACCTCCAGTGCCTAGGCTTGAAATTTTTTTAAATCTATCACCTGATTTTGAATAGAATTTATCCTATCCTGCAATTTTCTCTCTAATTATTCTTGATGGATGAACTATACCTGATTGGCTTGCATATTCTTATACATCTCATCCAAGATAGATTTGAGCAGTCGAATCTCATGTTTGTCAGCATCTCTAGCTTGTTCTAGCCCTTTGTTTATCTCCTCTCTGATATTTTTCTTTGACCTTGCAGTTGGGCTATCATTTGATCCTTATACTTAAACCTTGTTTTTAGATTGTCAAAAGAAAATAAGTCAGTCATTGCCAAAGCTCCCATAGAGCCCGCTACCTCAGTGGAGAAATCTTCCTCTTCTAGGTTCTATCCATCTATGAGCACTCTTTGTTTCTTTACCATTGTGCCTTCTCTCAAATGCATTTCCTGTTTCACTACTGCTTTCCTCTTCTTACTGAAAAAATAATCATAGGAAGGTATCTCTTCTCTAGATATTGGAGTGAGGTCACTTACATATATAAATTCTA
This sequence comes from Picea engelmannii, assembly GCA_009831015.1. Classification (NCBI taxonomy): domain Eukaryota; kingdom Viridiplantae; phylum Streptophyta; class Pinopsida; order Pinales; family Pinaceae; genus Picea; species Picea engelmannii. Next base: position 657,241 of record ML778424.1, read on the forward strand.
AATGAGGAGTCCCAAATGTTGACTGTAAAGGAGTCAATGATGTAATAGGGATGCCCAAGTCTGTAGATTGGGTTTCTCCTTCTATTTTGGGAATATCAGCAGGAATAGTCGATGATGAAGGTGGAATCGTTTGACTCAACTTTGGAGGTGTCTCAAGCTCAAACTTTGTTTGTGAAGCTTCTTCTTTTTGTGAAGATGCTCCAGTCTTCTTTGGATTTTCTTCTACAGTCTTCTCGTCATAAGGCTTTGAGTTGAAACCTGGGGGTATGCTTTCATGTTCTAGAGGAGAGGTTATTGTTTCTCCTTGTAGTATTTTGGGCAACCCACTTTGTCTGTGCTTCTAGCAAGAAAGAAAGTTGGTCTGTGAATCAGGGGGTAAGGCCTAGACTCTCTCTAATATCTCCTCATATGCTCTGGTTCCTTTGAATATGTTTTCACAAGGGGAGGCTTCATGCTCAAATGTTTTCATGTTGCACTAAGTTAGATGATTTCCCACAATTTTTTATGGGTCATTCTTTCTGAGTTCAATATCTACCAACTTAATGTCTTCTAATGCTGCAGCTTCCACTTTAGAATCACCAAGATTAAGCAATGAAAACTTCCCAATCTTCACAGGAAAAACTGGCCATAATTTCTTCTGGGATGCTTTTAAATCTGTACCAATGCCTCATGTTATTATCTGGTATGCCATATCCCTGCACACTAGTCTGTCAGGAAGGAACTTTGGAAGTGCGTGAGGAGGAATTGAACAACCGAAGACTCTAACATAAGATAAATTCTCTTCGATAAACAAATCAACAACTATTCTGAGGTTTTCCACGATTTGCTCTAAAATCCGAGGGGGTGCATAACTATATAAAATTTGGTGCACAGGGATCACTACGCAGTGGCAGATTTCATAAAAGAAATCCTTAATGTTCTCCTCCCATAGTTTAGAGTGATAAACATGAATGGGTTCAACACAGGTTGAGTTCTAGCTCCAATTCATCAGGGGGAATGGAGTCATGTAACAGATAGCATTCATAATATATGCAGACATGTAAAAAGATACAAGTTGACCTTTCAATTTTGTTGTTTGATACTTTGCAATCTCCTTAGTTAGATTATATGATAAAATTTTACCCCAGTTGAAAGGGTAACCCTTAGCTACCTCATGTATGATTGGTACCCATTCTGCCGAGAAATGGGTAGGGATTTTCCTCCCAAATAGTCTACATAACATCAGTGCTATATAAACCATGTATTCTTTTAACGATGTTGTGGCATAAATTCCATGTGTATCATCTCTAAATTTCATTGGAATTCCACACCACTCTTTGATTATACCTGGATATGTTTGATCCAATTCTATACACTCCTTTCTTTGAAATTATTCTACAAATTTGGCATTATAAATGTATTTAGAAGTAGGGGACAATTTATACATTACTTGGATGTGCTTTGGTCTGAACGAGCCAACGATGACCTTTTGGTGATTTGGAATGCTCCTAGTCTGAATGCCTATATTTTCTAAAGCCAAGCTTATCATGTCATTGTATGGCATGATTCTCAGCTGTGTGGATATCTTATGGAGCTCGGACTCTGCTATATCTCTGAGTTTATTTTCATTCCTTTCGTTTCCTAAATCATCAGGGAAATTTCTAACCTCATACTCCAAGATTTCAAAAATTTGCCTCCAGGACTTGTCTGAATCCACAGCATGTGGCGTAGTATCAAATATAACATCTCCATCCGGATTTGATCTCTCACCGACCTCTTCACTCTTCTTAGGCACTTTTCTGGGTTCCATGATGTTTTTGATAAAAATGAAAACCTTCTACAGGGAAGGAATGTGTGAGCTCTTTTGAATGTAACTCGCTTCTTGTATGAAAGTAAAATGAAATTTGAAATAACAAACCTTTATTGACCCATAACTTGCCTTAAATTGAGCGTAATCAAGACAGGCGATAAAAATTAAATTCTTTAATGGGGATGGTATGCATGCAGATACACACTTTACGCTTAAAATATATCCATTAATCCGTTATAGATACTGCCACATATCAGCGATTCAAAACTAGGATTTTGAAAAGAATGTCTTCGAAAACTCCTGAATAGTGAAACACGAAACGTCATTTAATATGATTAATCATGTTTTAAAGTTAATTTAATTACACTTAAGCGCTCACTATTTTCGGGATTTCGGGGTTTAGGGTTTTATGAGTGCGAAATAATGATATCTCTTTTCTTTCTCGAAATGCGACTGATTAACAATTTGTTAAGTATGTTTAAAAATTAGTTAGTCACGATTAGAAAGAGATTTCGTAAAAAGTACATTGGGACTTTGAACTACTATTTAAGTTGAGATAGCCGAAAAAGAAAATACGAAAAGTTTAGAAAAACGTTAAACATTTTTAAGTATTACTTTTAATTCAGTTTAAATTATTTTAAACAATACTTTCGGAACTTCATTATCGGATCTTTGGAGTTGTTATTAAAAATCATACTTCGTGAATAGCCGAAACCCGAAACTTGAAACTCTTGAAAGACTTTGACTCCTTTTTAGAACTAAGGGCGGCTCCATAACCAAACAAAACTGAGTTTTAGGATATAAGAAGAAAACTAAAGTTTGTTTCAACATAGGCTCCATATAGGGATCTCGTCTCCTTGCGGGACAAGAAGAACATGTAGACCAAGTGCCTTCATTGGGTAAATGGAGTCATTAATGCAACTCTGTGAAACACATTTTTGGGAAAACTCAAAACGTGACTTTAAGACTTCAACCTTAACTTTGAAAACTCTTCAAAACTAAAACATCTAGTGATCTTGAGTTTAGGCTCACAATAGATTTCCTTCTCTAAAACTAACCTCAGATTTGTGTAAGATAATCAAAACAAAATTAATCATTCTACTAGGTTTTATCTGATTATGTTCGCTTCAAGGTAAAGTAATTTCAATGTTTCAAATTAGGGGATCCCACAAGCTTATAATGTAGATCCAGCCGAAAGAGGAATAGTTACCAGAGCATCTTGTAATTCATGTATAATAGCCTTTCAGATATGTAGATATTGCTTCACTGCCAATGAGTATGTTCAGTACCCTGGTGATGTTATCAGATTTCCCACATTGAATTTCCTTTCACCACTTCCATTGTTTTCTAGCATTTAAATGATGAGATGAGGGAAATCATATTATGAATTTCCTTTCTTCATCTCTTTAGACTAGATGGGAGCAATAATTTAGATGAATTTCCTTTCACCATCTGTCTATATTTTATTTTAATATGGAGTGGGGGAAATCAACCATTATGTAATATACTCGGGAGAATATCTGCTTAAAATTTAACAACAAAGGCTTTTCAACTCACTTTAATTTGATCTGGATTAATCCTCTTCTGGCCTTCAAACATCTTTGGCTTCAGGGAAATTCTTAAGGGAATTCTTGTTGATATTTTTCAGGGACTTTCCTTGAGTGAAACCAGTCAGTTTATTCCTATTAGATTGACTAAGAAAGTTAGGATTAACCCAGACATACTTTCGGTTCAGCTGAAGTTAGAGGAACTATAAATTTTACCTATTTTCCTTTTGAAGGTTAGTTTGTGGGTTTCCAAAGCTAAGGTGAGACCATTCTTTTCTCAAGAAGCTTATGGGAAAGTATCTAGGATCAGGTGAAAAGAAAGCTTGATCACAGTCATGGGAAAGGTAAGGGGTTTCAGATATTCTGTTGCAGATATGACTACTCTTAATGATTTTCTTACTCAACTCTTGTGACCTTTCCTTAAGCCCCTTTTTTTATTTTTATTTTTATTTCTCCTTTTGAAAATTTCAGTGATAATATTAGCAACCATGAAATTACTGTCTCACTCATTTATATCTCATATGACATTCTAACCTGAGTTTTCAGGACAAAAATTCATACCTTGGTAGTTCTTTGTATTTCCAGCTGAAATACTGTTTATTTATTACCTTTTTCGAAAGGTATTTAACATGAATATCCATGCATGTCACCTTTTTGATATATCTAGTCTCGTGGTTTATCAACAACTCTCCTGTAAATAACACAACATGATAACTATCAGGAACTCTTGTAAATCAGAAAGTTTCTTATTGCAAATATATATATATATATATATATATATATATATATATATATATATATATACACATTATATTTTCGTTTCTTAGTTGGCCTTTCATATTTACAACAAAACAAAAACTTACCGAAAGAAATGTAACTATAAACAAAATATGAAAATAAACCGGTATGTACAATGAGGGTTCAAAAACATATTACTGCATGAAGTTTTTAAGGTACCACCCATTGACAGGGGTGTTAAGAATATTTCCATCGATATTTTCTAATAAAAAAACATTTTTTCCCTCAGAGGCTGAAATCTTGTACAGGCCACACCAGATCGAATCAAACTTGTCATGTTTACATGCATCTTCTTTCCTGGCTTCCCATTTTAAGACCAAATCACCAGGGAAGAATTCTCTATATTTATCTTTGTGGTCGAATAAGCTTTTCATATTATATTGATATCTCTATAACTTTTCATCTACTTCGGCCCTATTTTTCTAAACCTCAATTAGTTGGTTTATCCTTCTGGTAATGTCGTTCAATTCTTCATTTGAGTCTTGATAGAGTTCATTACTGGTAGTGATAGATTTATTGGTAAAACGACGTCGGTACCATATATAATCTAAAATGGATACATCCCAATTGACCTTTTGGTACCTATCATGTTATCCCATAAAGCATATTTTAAATGCACATGCCATGCTTTCTTATTTTCGGTCAAAACCTTCTTAATTATAATAATCAAACTTTCATTAGATGACTCAACTAGACCATTACCATGTGGATAGTAAGTTGTGGAGTGTCCTAGCACAATATTATATTTTTGACAAAAGCCTATCATGGCCATAGACTTGAATGCTTGGGCATTATCAATAACTATTTTTTTGGGACAACCAAATCTGGATAAAATATTTTCCTCCAAAAAACTGATCACTACCGAGTCAGTTGTGTTTCTCGTAGGAATAACTTCCACCCATTTAGTGAAATAGTCTGTAGCAGTTAGAATCTATTTGTGTTGAGCACTAGAGTATGGATGGATTTCTCCAATAAAATCAAGACTCCATTGTTGAAATGGAGCTTCAGTTTTAATTGGAACTAAAGGTAAAGCTGGGAGTTTCTGCTTGCCTGTAAATAACTGGCAAGGAGTACAAGTTCGAGCTTTAGTGTTTACATCTGTGAATAATTTGGGCCAGTAATACCCAGCTCTTAGGATTTTATAAGTCATTTCTCACCAAGCATGGTGTCCTTCAAACACTCCCTTATGGAATTCATCTATAACCCTTTCTGTTTCAGTTTCTACTAAGCAACTCAGTAGGAAACCTAGGGGGTCCTTCCAATACAATTTACCATCTATAATACAATATTTTACAATGTGTAGCTTCAATGTCCTAGCTTTAGATGGGGTTGATTCACTAGGACACTAAAGGGTCAGTAAATAAGAAACAATATCGTGGTACCAATTTCAAGAAGAGAATTTGGGTAGAATTTCGGTTGTGGACACAACAACATCGAGTTCTTCTATCTCAAAAATTCCTGCATTTTCTTGTAGATGGTTTATTCCAAGTGCTTTCAAATTTGATTCAACCATCAATTTAGCTAAACCCTAACCTTTAATAATCTTAGTTGGTTTAAATTCTAGTTTGAATTTCTGATTTTTTGCTAACCATCTACCTCTCCTTTTGTCACTTTCAAGCTGAACCAGTATATCCTTAACAGAACTTGTAGGCACATAAGCAATGATCTTTGAGTGCAGTTCGTAAGTTCTAAAATCCTTGAGATCTTTCACCATTGCATAAGCTTGTTTTTCTAATATGTCATGTTTCAACTCAACGTCTTTGATACTTTTACTAAAAAATACAATGAGTTTCTCGAAACCCTCCTCATTTTTTTGTAATAATATAGCTGTGATAGTGTGTTCCGAGGCAAAAGAGAAAATAAAAAACTCCTTTGTATAATCTGGGCTTGCCAGAATTGGTGCTTCACTTATCACTCTCTTGATATGTTGAAATGACACTTTGGCTTCAGTTGTCCACTTCACCTCATTGTCCTTCTTAAGCATATCTATAATCATTTTTACGATTTTAGCAAAGTTAGGAATGAATCTTCTCAAGAAATTTATTTTTCCTAAAAAAGACTGAATTTCTTTTACATTTCTAGGAATGTTTATAGTATCTATTGCCTCCATCCTTTTCAGGTCGATTTTGATTCCATCCCTACACACTATATGACCCAATATTTTACCTTCTTGCATTGCAAAACGAGATTTCTTGGGGTTTAGTAACAAACCAAATTTGCGAAATTTCTTGAAAGTTTGCTTGAGGTGTACTAAATGTTCTGTATTAGATTTATAAAAAATAGTTAGGTCATCAAGGTAAATAACAACAAAATTATCTCTTTCACCAACAAAGGCAATATCCATATCTCGTTGGAAGGTTGCTCCTGCATTCATTAAACAGAAAGGCATTTTGTCATTAATAAAAGTACCCCAAGGGGTAGTGAAATAAAAGTACCCCAAGGGGTAGTGAACGCAGTTTTTTCTTTATCATCTTGATGCACTGCAATTTGATTGTAACCTGAAAAACCATCAATCATGGACATTCTGTTAGCTCTAACTACTTTCTCTAAAACATGATCCATCTTGGGTAATGTATAATTGTCCTTAAGTGATGATCAGTTCAGATTTCTAAAATCTATGCACAGTCTAATTTCATCATTTGTATTTCTTACTGGGACTAAATTTGCTACCCACTCAGAGTATCTTAGTGGGACAATGATCTTGGCATCCAAGAGTTTCTTCACTTCTTTATCTATTAATGGCAGCAGTATGGGGTTTATTTGTCTAAGTTTCTGCCTAAAAGGTTTGACACCTTGTTTCAGAGGGATTTTATGTTCCATTATATTAGTGTCATAGGTTCTCAATTCGTCATATGACCAAGAAAAAACATCTTTACATTGTCTAAGTAACTCGACATACTTACTTTTTATTTCAGAGGGAAGGTACTTGGATAATTTTACCAACCTTGGCTTTTCTTTGGTACCTATATCGCAATCTTCAACCTCTTATGGTTGAGGTTGTAAAGTGGATTTCAAAGGGATGTCGTTGTGATTAAATAACCTCTCTAAAAGGATCAAGCCTTTGGGAATCTGATTATTTTTCAAAATCAACATACGGTGATTAGCAATCTTGTCTTGAAAATCTTGGGGGTCTTCCCCTTCTTTCATGATCCAAACGAGATCATTCTGGTTTTCTTGGTCGACGTGTGTTTCGACAAACTCTTCTATCATTTCTAGAAATTTTCTGAGTTGTTCATCATCCTCAAAAACCTACCAATGTTGTATGTTATTCGGTATGGAAGTTCTATGTCTCATATCTATATGATATTTAAGCTTAAAAACCATTGGAGGTGTGAAGGTCGAGGTTGCTTTAGCCAGTGAATCTGCTCGTTGATTTTTAGTCATAAGGATGAAATGAACATTAACTGATGAAAATAATTTCTTAATCAGATCCCAAGCACAGTTCCTATAATCTCTCAGCCTCAGATGCTTATCTTGGTATTGATGATTGAATTGTCTTATGATCATTTAAGCATCATCGTAGACTTCTAAGTTCTTAAATTTTAATTTTATGGCAGCTTATAATCCTAGGACTAGAGTCTCGTATTCACAAACATTGTTAGTATAATCAATATCACATTGTAATCTATAAGAAAAAGGTATGATAAATTCATCGTTAGGTGCCACGAACAACACTCCATCTCCTGCTCCTTCATAGGATGAAGCACCATCAAAAACAAATTTCCAAACTCTTGAACTATATACATCTTTATCTATTTTTTCTACTTTTTATGTTTCTTTAACTGTACAACTTTCTTCTATACATACATCAATATCATCATCAATATATAGAATACAATTCCCCAAATCTTGATCAACAATATAAACAGGGTAGTTATTTGGGTTGAGTGTGTCACTTACTATTAACGCCAACCTGGTTTCTCTGTACAAGCGTGTGACTTTTCCTCCAAAGATCGAGATCATGGCGTACGTCATGTTGAGTTGGAGGGATCCTCCAATTTTGGCGCCCAAAGACCTAGATAAGAGCATGCCATACTTCGGGGGTATATCAACGACCACCACATCCATTAGAACGCTTTTTGCAGGTATCTGTGCAAGTTTTACTACTAAGTATTTTATCATGCCTATACATTTAACCTTTCTTGAATCGAATGAATATAAATCTCCATAAGGTTGAGTGATTTCAAGACCAAGTCTATCCATAATGGCTTTAGGCATTACATTGTGAGAGGCTCCAAAATCCAACATGAAATTATGGAGCAGGTGATCATACACAATTAGCGTGATATAGAAAGGGGAAACGATATCTCTGGCACCTTCGAAATGTGGGCTAAAGATTATATTAGGCTTGTCATATTCTAAGTTTATAATATCGTCCTAGATTTCATTTTTTGAAAAACTAATCATTTTGGCAACTTGCTTTTTCTATATTGGGTTTTTTTCCAGTTCGACAAGAGGTATAGGGATTTTGATTTTATTGATTTTATTAATTTCATTTTCCTGTTGTTTTTTCAATCTCTATGGTTTGGGATTATATCCCCTTCTTTTCAGCTTTCTTTTGTTGTGAGGATTTTGTTTTAGTTACAGGAACCTCCACTTTTTGTGTGTTGATGGCATGTGTTTCTACTAACTTTGTCTTGGTAGGTTGCGTATCAGTGATCTTGGTTTTTACAGTCTGCTTTTCAGCAACTTTTGAAGCTTCCTCATCTATTTCCCCCCTTGGTATGATTTTTTTCCCTGGGGTGGTTGTGAAACTCCTGTTTCTAGGCCTTAGATTGTACTTCTAGTGGAGTTCGACCATTATATCATCTGTGATTCCTTGATAGGTTGAATCTTTTGTAATATTGTTTTTCTTGTTACTCTCAAATCTATGTTCGGTATTTAAGGTTTTTTCATAATCTTGTCTTGTCAAAAAAGTTTGATGATAGTCATCGCCAAGATTATTTATGTCTCCTTCTAAATCCTCAAAATCTTCCATGCCTTCTCCTCCTATAAAGTTTTCTCTTTTAAAGGGGGATTGGATTTTTTGATTCTCATTCTTAATTTTCCTTTGTTGTGTTTGAGGGTTAGGATTCCTTCTGAAATCCTTTCTGGGAAAATGATCATTCTTTGATTGATCTAGTTCCATTCTTGAGATCTTATTTGATAGTTCTTTAATTATTCTCTCCATGTCTTCCATCTTGTCTTTCAAAGACCTTCCAGATCCTGAGGGTCCTCCTTGTTCTCTGTACCTTCTGGTTTCTTTGTTTCCTATTTCAAATTTGGTTTTTAGCTTTCCTGATGCCATCATGTTTGATTCAATTTTTAAGCAATCATCCTGCATTTTAGTGAGTTCTACTGATATTCTCTCCCTCAAGAGCAAGGAAAAATCAGGGTCAAAATCCCCAACTAAAGTTACTTTCGTTGCGGGTTGGGAAGGTTTGACCTTGGCTAGAATTTTATTATACAATTTATTAAACCTTTGGTTAAACTTGAGAACCGATTCAGATTTTTTCTTTCTCAGAGCCCCAAATTCAGTTAGATAGTAGAGAGGGTCCTTCCTTTCTCCCCATTGTCTGATGAAAGCATTTTTCATTTCATCGTATGACCATATTGATCATGTTGCTAGACCTCGAAACCAGGTTCTCACCTTTCCTTCAAAAATCTGAACTAGGAGTCTTGAGTAAACATCTTCATGTTCAAGTCCAAGGATGTCAACAAATTGGTCAAAGAAATTGATGTGTTCAGTTGCAGTTAAATCACCTTCTCCTGTTAATTTCGGTAGATTTTTCATGTAGTTTTCAGGCAGGTCATGGAGGGGAACGGGGAGGACCAAAGAGGCATATATGGTAGCCACTTTGGCAAATATTTGAGGGAGTGGTATTTGACTGCCTTCTCCTCCTCCAACACCACCTATGGCACCACCCCCAACCCCACCTCCTCCGGTCACAACCATTGATAATTTAGAGGATGAAATTTGGAGATTATAACGAAGAGTTTTAAATGGGTGTGGTAACCCTTCGGTTGTACCCGAATATGGAAATATGGTTTTAGGAAACTGATCATCAAGGGACAGGAAAATTGAAAAAGAGGGACTTGGAAAATGTGGACTGGTTTCTTCAGACTCACAGGGTGAATATACAGGAGAATCAACAGAAGTCGAGTCAAGGTATACATGATATTCGTCGGAGTTCTGAGAGATGGGAAACCGAACTTCGGGAAGTGAAGAGGTGTCAATCGAAGTGGGAAGTGAGACATATCTTTTACCTCTATTGTTGAAAGAAAAAATTGAGAAAGTCTCAGTTTTAAATTCAGGTAAGACCAATCCAGGCTCTAGGGTTACAATTCTATCGGCAGATAGTTCTCCACAAAAAGGTGGGGTATTTAACCTTTCGAGTAGATCCTTAGTGTTCGACTGTGTGAATTTAGGTTGATATATCTTATTTGTTGATGAAGCAGTCTGTTTAAGGTATCTTCTTGATTTCAAAATTTTTTCTAGTTCATATACATGCAAAGTTTGTTTGTCGTCTGGATTCTTTCTGGTATTCTTTCAATTAGAAACCAACTTATTAATCGTGGAGTCGCCAAGTGAAAGATGTAAGTAGCCTTATAAAGTTCGCAATCTTTGTTCACTATCAAAGAAATAAAATATCAATGTCGTTCTTCCCGGGGAAAAAGATGGTGTTCCTAAGTTTATACTTTAAGGCTCTAAAGTATACTATCAAGGCATCCAAAAAAGGTAGAGAGAGTTAAGATATAAAATGTATCAGTTACTAAAAAGAAAATTTATGACTTGTTTCGTAACTATATTTGTCTAGCTTCCCAGTGTTCCTGGATGCTAATATCTCGTTCAATTGTTGCCCATGAACGTTCTAATTCAGCCTGGGTGTTTGTTGTCTATAAGATAGTGTTAAATAAGTTTAAAGCAATGCTAGTCTGATCTGAAAGGCCGAGCTCTATATTGGGCTATCTGGTAATAGGTACAGTCATGAGGGATAAAGGTTAAAGAATTTATTACTTTGTTTTCAAGGTTTGATATTTTTGTTTTGGATTATAAGAGAAAAATTCCCAAACTCAAATTAATAATATAACAGTTTTAGAGGTTGTTTCCCATTTCTGAGTCAAATTTGAAAATCATGAAAGTGATGGGAGAAAAACATAAAGTTGTTGAACAATGTGAGGCATCAATCATGGAGGAATATCACTTTGCAACATGAGAAGAAACAAGACAAGAGATCTCTGATGAAGCATAAAAATATAGTAATTTAAATAATCTACAGGTCTTGAACCTACTGATAGAAAGCACAGAGGAAAAACTGTAAACAATTAGATAACCAAATAACTCTTAACCATAGTAGATGTTGTACTAAATTTCAGCTAAACATTCATCAAAGATACATAAGGGAAATATGTTGAAAATGAAAGTAAAGAGGAACACATAACTTAGGGTTGACAGAATTTGGAATCTCCGTTTGTATTTTTCGTTAATCAATGTAAATGAGAAAATTTATCTAGTACAATCGGCCACAAAAAATCCTTTTCTTAGTCTTATGAAATTATATTTATACAAAGTCACCAATTCTTGATGGTTGGTGACTTCCTCACTCCTAGCGGCTAACAGTTACAAAATTGCAAACTTGAACCGTTTGCATAGTTATCTTTTATTTCGCTATCATTTTGATAATATGAGCCTACAATATGATACTTCATTGCTTCTTTTAAGTATCTCCTTCTTTTGGTCTGAGACATTCAATACATTTTTCTAGAAAATGCACAAAAGATCTAGGAGGCTCTAGTATATCCTTTGCCTCGAACTGATAAAACTTTCTCTGAATTTTCGGGAATCAGTCTTCAATCTCTTTGTCAACAAACTTAACTGATTGCAATTTTAAATTTGGCTTCACCAGCCATCTGTCTATTTGGGTAACATCAAACTCTTTTAATTGCAAAATTTCAACTTGAATTTCATTCAAGTTCTCCTTGAGTTTTAGTTGATGTTTTACAATATTGATCTGTCATAGTAGCCCAGGACAATTGTCTTCTCCAATGCCTAACGATCTTTTGTCCAACAAGTCAAAAGTCTCTTGGAAATCATCCTTGACTTCCTTGGCCATTTTCTTGCTTTCGGCTATGTTGGCATCCCATACTTTAAGCATGATATCACCTCCGATCTTCTCTGTGACAGACAACCTTGGAATTTTTGATACCTCTCCTTTTGCCAAAAGTACAACTGCCTTTTGAAAAGTAGCTCAGGCTACTTTTGCCTCTTTTTCTTTCAAAACAATGTTATCGAAAGATTGACTTACTTCTTGGAAATAGTTAAGAATAACCTCTACCTTAGAAATCAATCTTTGTTTCTCTGCTTCTATCTTCATATGCACCTCCAGTGCCTAGGCTTGATTTTTTTTTAAATCTATCGCCAGATTTTGAATAGAATTTAGCCTATCTTACAATTGTCTCGCTAATTCTTCCTGATGGATGACCTGTCCCTGACTGGATTGCATCTTCTTATACATCTCATCCAATCTATATTTGAGCAGTTGAATCTCTTGTTTGTCAACAACTCTAGCATGTTCTAGCCCTTTGTTTATCTCCTCTCTGATATTTTTCTCATTATTTTTTATTTGACCTTGCAGCTGGGCTATCATTTGATCCTTCTACTTCAACCTTGTTTTTAGATTGTCAAATGAAAATAAGTTATTCGTTTCCAAATCTACCATAGATATTGCTACCTCAGTGGTGAAATCTTCCTCTTCTAGGTTCTGTCCATCTATGAGCACTCTGTGTTTCTTTACCATTGTGCCTTCTCTCAAATGCATTTCTTGTTTCACTACTGCTTTCCTCTTCTTACTGAAAAAATAATCAGAGGAAGGTATCTCTTCTCTAGA
>ML778424.1:676074-693843 GCA_009831015.1 Picea engelmannii
CTAAGAATATTGAAGACATCCTCGAACAACAGTTGAAGGAAGCTGAAACAAAAGGTGAAAAATTGGAAGTTGAAGTAGTGACTGTCAGAAAAGATCTAGAGAAATTTCAGGCCTTATATCATTAGAATCTGACAAGTATTAAAGCCTCAGAAGGATTAGCCTCCACTTTGAATCAGTAAATGAATTCGAAGTTGAAAAATGGTTTGGGTTATGAAGAGGGATCAAGTAGTGGTCATCCAAGCAACAAAGAATCCACCAATTTTGTCAAATCTAAAACCATTGACAACAACAAACCTTCAGAAACAAAGGAAGAGAATCAGCCGCCAAGGAGGAGTGAAGGAAAAGCTACTAGAACTAAATATGTAGAACAAAGAAATAATACACCCTTTGCTCAAGGAAATCATTAGCATGGAAGAAATCGACCTTCTCAAAGAAGACATCCATTTTCCAAGTACAACAATTTTTTCTATGGATATTGTTTTTACTGCTCTAACTTTGGCCACAAAGCTATAAATTGTTCTTTAATATTTAGAAATGAGCAATCAAGACAGCCAAGGAATAAACATCTGCCACAACAAAGAATGAGACAGCCAAGTAACAAACAACCACATACTGCAAATCATGTGATGGTTGGGAAAATGACACAGTTTAAACATAACAATCGTTGTGATCCTTTATTCAATGAACTAGAATGTTACATCTTCCATAATTATGGACATAAAGCTCCAGACTGTTGCTTAAAGAAATATAATCCAAATTCAAATCACAGAGATGAAAACATCAAGGTTTGGAAGAAGAATGAAGATAACAAGTGTGGATTAGTGTTGTCAGCTCAAATACAAAAAGACCCCTGGTATATTGACAGTGGATGCTCCAGTCATATGACAGGTGACAAAAGTAAGTTCCTATTACTCAAAGAAAATAAAGCAGGGAGTGTGAACTTTGGAAATGATGCTCCAGGAATGATCAGAGGTAAAGGTCTAGTAAGCTTAAGTAATGGAAGAAGCAAAGATCAAGATGTATTATTTGTTGATGGTTTAAAGAATAATATTCCGAGTGTTAGTCAGATATGTGACAAAGGATGTGAAGTCACTTTCACTGCCAAGAATTGTAAAATAAAGATAGTAAACACATGAGAGTTGATTGTAAAAGGGGTTAGAACTGAAAATAATGTATATGTTCTGAAGGAAGGTAAGGATAAATGTCATTTAAGGAAATTTTATGAAAGTTGGTTATGTCACAGAAGGCTTGGAAACTTGAATTTTGATCATATTGTCAAACTGAATAATGAAGGCATTGTGAAAGACCTTCCAAGAATATCAAAGCCTAATAAATTTGTATGTGAATCTTTTCAAATGGGGAAGTTGGCTCTTGCTCAATTCAAATAGAAGAGTTTCACATCTTCAGAGAAACCACTTCAAATTATTCATATGGATCTGTGTGTACCATCGTGAAAGGAAGGAACTGGAGGAGAATGTTACTTTATGCTAGTCATTGATGACTTCTCCAGACTTACGTGGGTTTCCTTTCTGAGAGAAAAATATGATGCGTTTGAGAAGTTCAAAAAATTTAAGGTGTTAGCTAAGAATAAGACAGGAAGGAAGTTAAAGGAAATTCACTTAGGTAGGGGAAGATCATTTCTATCAAGAGACTTCAAAGAATTATGTGGCAGACATGGAATTAAAAAAGAATATACTATTCCAGATACTCCTCAACAAAATGGAGTTGTATAACACCAAAGTAGATCAGTTCAGCAGATGGCAAGGGCTATGATGAGTGAAAGGGACATTTCACAAACCTTCTGGGTGGAATTTGTTCACATGGATGTTCATATTCTAAACAAAGCACATTTAAGGCCGAACAATGATAAAACTCCATATGAGTTGTGGTTTGGTGGACCCACATCAATCAAGCACTTCAAAGTATTTGGAAGTAAATGCTACATCAAGAATAATGATGATCATCTAGGAAAATTTGATAGTAGATCTGATGAAGAAATATTCTTAGGATATGCAACAAATAGTAAAGGATACATATTCTTTAACAAAAGAATGCATAAATTAATATGTTGTATTTATGTTCAAATTGATGAAGAAGATCCTATAAAATATCAACAGAGAATAAGCACTAAGCCAAATGAAAAAGATGATGAGAATAATGAAAATGAGGAACAAAAAATCTCAAAGTCACAAGAATAATATGAATTAGGTGGAGAAGAGACACCAAGACAAGAAGAGTCAGGACATCAATCAACATCAAATCCTTCCTCCAGAATTACTCAAAAGAATCATCCTGAAAGTCAAATAATTGGTGAGAAAAACTAAGGTGTACAAACCAGGAGAAGGATAATCAAAGACACTGAGAAATCACATATATCCTTCATATCCATGGTGGAACCCAAGAACTTTAATGAAGCCAGTAAATACGTAAATTGGTTAAAATCAATGAATGCAAAACTAGACCAGATTGAAAAGAATGTCACTTGGGAACTCGTTCCTAGGCCAACAAATAAAAATGTAATAGGATCCAAATGGGTCTACAAAAATAAGATGAATGAGAAAGGAAATATTGTAATAAATAAGGCTAGATTGGTCTGCAAAGGATGTGCTCAAATAGAAGGACTAGATTTTGATGAAACATTTGCACCCGTAGCAAGATTAGAAGTTATTAGAATTTTTCTTGCCTATGCTTTTCATAAATAGTTTAAAGTCTATCAAATGGATGTCAATTCATCTTTTCTAAATGGAGATCTAAAAAAAGAAGTCTATATGGAACAACCAGAGGGTTTCCAACTGTCAGATAACCCTGACTTTGTTTGCAAGCTGAAGAAATCCTTATATGGGTTGAAACAAGCTCCTCGTGCTTGGTATTATAGACTGGATAAGTATCTTTAAGACAAAGGGTTCAAGAGAGGAACACTTGACACCAATCTATATATCAAAAACAGAGGGTAATGATTTGCTCATTGTGTTGGTCTATGTAGATGACATCATCTTCAAAAGCAATAATGCTTCATTGGTACAATGGTTTTCTTTTGTCATGTAGTCTGAATTTGAAATGTTTATGATAGGGGAACTACCATTTTTTCTTGGTCTGCAAATTACTTAAAGGTCTGAAGGAATATTTATTTCTCAGGAGAAATATCTAAGAGAAATGTTGAAAAGGTTTTAAATGGAGGATTCTACACCTATGAACACACCTATGGTCACTGGATGAAAGTTAAGTAAGAATGATGACTCACCTGATGTTGATCAGAGTTCATATAGGTCTATGATAGGCAACCTATTGTACATCACAACATCCCGTCCAGACACAATGCATGATGTTGGAATGGTAGGAAGGTATCAGGCTGCACCTAAACAGAGTCATTTGTTAGCTTTCAAAATAATATTTAGGTACTTGAAAGGAACAATGAAATATGTCCTATGGTATCCTCAGAATCATAATTTTCAACTATCAGTCTATTCATATGTTGATTGGGATAACTGCAAGGAAAAGCATGAGTGAAGGTGCATTTTTCTTAGGAGATTCCCTTGTAGCATGGTTGAGCAAGAAGCAAGGTTCCATTTCCTTATCAAATACAGAAGATGAATACATTGCAACTTCCACTTGTTGTACCCAAGTATTTTGGATGATTCAGACACTTGCAGACTTGGAGGTAAAATATATTCCACCGATCTCAATTCATTGTGATAATACTAGTGCAATTAGTGTGTCAAAGAATCATTTATTTCACTCCAAGACCAAGCATATACCCATCAAGTATCACTTCTTGAGGGAATAGGTGACCAACATTGTTGTTTCTTTTCATTATATTCCATCCAAAGATCAGATTGTTGATATCTTCACTACACCGCTTGCAAAAGATCAGTTTGAGCATCTACGCCAGAAGTTGGGCGTGACCTTGTTATCAAGTTAAAATAGTCTATCTGATCAGGGGAAGAACAGAATCACTCTCAGTTTTCTTTGACATTGATGTCAAAGGGGGAGAAAAGGTGTGGTCTGGATGTTGCAGTTGGAGGTCTAAGAAGAATAGTGCAACCTTTCAGGCTTTCCATCAATGCCAAAGGGAGAGATTGTTGGCATGTTTTACAGGAAGAGTGTGCTTTTCATTGATGGTAAGAACAACAACGACAATGGAAAATAGGAAAGCAGCGATGAGAGTTTGTATATTCAGACTTCGAAAGATATGCAAGGAGTGCAGAGATCCACAATTCAACTAAGTGTCGAAGTGACTCTTTAAGGAGTCAAAGGAGTAGAAGGCGAGAAATATTAGGAGGAAGAGCGACAATGGCCATTGGATCACCAATACAGAGGACCATCAACAATTCGATCAAATCAAGGTGTGTGATCCTTAATGTTTTGCGCACGTAGGAGAGAGAACTTACCAAATTTATGAAGTGTCGAAGTAATTTGAGACCGTTCATCACCAAGAGGAGAATATGGCTCATTGATCATCGAGAGATACATGTCAGTAGACCGTGAGTTCAGGAGGGAGAAAATTTTGAGATCTAAAATCCACGAAGTCTGGAGAGCCGAAGAGCCGGAGTAAATTTTATTCATCTGATCATTCTAAAGTGGAAGGATAGGATAATCTTGAAGAAGGGAGAGTTAATCTCAGCGGTTGATAATCGAGTGCTCAGATCTACGATCGACAAGGCGTATCGGACCACCCCCCTACCTTTCTTCCTTTAACCATGGGGGGGGGTCCAAGTTGCTGGTATTTCCCATGTGGGACCCTCATACGCGTCACCTTCCTGTCAACTCAAACCCCCCTCTCTCCTTACCACTTACTTCCTAACCCCCCCTTTGAGTAAACCACCAAACCACTCATACATACCACCTACGTGCTCTGATGTCACACTCCACTACTGTGCTCTGCCTCCACACTCCACTACACTTCCTACACGTCACACCCATGTCATCAAAGACATGTGGCACAATCAGATAATGACAAGTGTCAAGTTGAAACCGACATTTCAAGTACGTGAAAATCATGAATTAGAGTGACACGTGGCAGACACCTAGCTTGTGACATGTTATCAAGTGACATAAGCAAGTTACGTCACTCCAGGAGTTTTACTTCATGAGTTTCACCACCAGTAGATGCCTAAAGTCCTGAAGTCCCGAACGTTGAAGCCTTGAAGTGGACATAAGTCATCTAATCTAAAGATCACTTCGGGTGCATTCTCAACCGTTAATCAAAATACAGTGGAAGGATAGCATAAGTAGAATAGCCTAAGTGTCAAAGTAAATGGTGGTCATCCATCACAATGATTGATTGAGTCCTAGCTGATGGATTAAGCAGTGAAAGGATAAGTTTAAACTATCCGATCTATTAGGACAAGTGTCTGCAAATCATCGACTCTGGAATATTGACGTATGAAAGAAACGAGAGTTTGAGAATTGAAATTCACGAAGGCCAGACTCGCGGAGGAGATCCTGATCATATATTCAAGGAGATAGGGAGAAAGGTGTCAATATATCTTCCACTTCGGAAGATTGTCATATGGGAAAAGTGAGATTTGAGAGTTAAAACTCCCTAAGACTGGAAGGTCGGAATCAATCGTAGCTATTGATTTGGAAGGAAGCTATGTGTCAATGGATCGTGGAGATATGGGATCATGCGTGGCAGGAGGAAAGGAAGGCAGATAGAAGTATTTGATCGAGTGGCATCATCAAGGGATTAGAGATCAATGGTCATGCTCAATTGCAGGGCCAGAACATGCTCGGGTCTTAATTTTTCTTGAGTGGGCCGCAACCGAAACCATGGTTTTGGAGAAAGGACACATGGAAGCTCAAGGTAAATTGTGGGGCAAAAAGTAGTTTGAATCAAACTGCCTTTGGACGTGCCCGCAATCATGGGGTTACATGAGATCATCACCCAAGGTCATATCGAAAAATGGAGCTAACGCTCGCTAGACCAAGATCGGGAAGCACCTTATTGAATAAGTGTGTGGTCACTGCCGGTGGTCATGTGAAGGAAGGGGCTTAGAAGCCAAAGAAGCCAAAAAATACTAACTGTAACTGCCAAAGAAGATGAAGAGTTGTGACTGCCAGAGAAGCCAAAGAATCTTTGGATAATGGCCACTGATGATGAACAGATTCAGTATAACCCCCAGAGAATATGGAGAGTTGCAATGATGACCATGCATAGGACTTGGTGTTAGAAAGACATGCAGAACATAGTAGAGAGTGTTTTTTTTCGATAGCTATGCATGTGGGTAGAAGAAGACAAAGTGCATGACCTCAAGTTGTGATCAGAGGCGCAACAAATAGTATGCTGAGGAAACACAGAGAATAAAAGGAAGAAGAGAAGTTGAACAGAGGTGGAGTGCAGAAGAGGAAAAAGAGCATAGCATAGAAGCAGAAATATGTAGAAGCGGAAGAGAGCATAGAAGCTAAAGAAGGCAAAGGAGACATGGAGTTGTAACAGACCATATCAGAGACAGAGAAAGTAATTAAAGTTTTGTAATATTCAATCATGGTGGTAGGGTGGTGCTAGGGAGGATTGTAGTCCTCTAAATTCTAGTTGGTACTAGAAGATATTCTAGGAGTTGGTGCTTCCATCTAGTTGGTGCTAGACAAATCTGAGAGTTGGTGCTCTCTGCAAGTTGTAGCTTTCTATCAGAGGTTGTAGCCTCATATTTGAGTTGGTGCTCAAATACTATGATGTACATGAAGGTTGGAGCTTGATTGACATCTAAAGAAGAAGAGATTTCTCCCTTTATGGGTTTCCTCATGAAAATCTGTGTCTTTGTGTATTCTGTGTAATTGATCAAATATTGTATATCTATGCATGTTAAGTTATCAGTAACACATTAAATAATAATTTAGAAATATTTAGAAAAGAACAAGAAAATTTCAAGCTTATATTATAACCGATTCACCCCCCCCCCCTCTCAGTTATATTTCCAACAGTCCTCATAGGCAAAGAACCTTCGATACAAGCATAGTAGAAAACCACACAGTTCCTTATAACTCTCATTCTGGGAAATGGAACAACAGTTATCCACAGAGGAAACAACGACTGGTAGGGTAGAAAAAATTATGCACATAGTGTGCTCAAATTTGCAAAGGGGCGATGAACATCCACTGGACAATGAAAATTACCCAGAACATACAAAGGTATACCATTAATATATTTCTTAAGATTTGAATCATTTGACAATAATTCCAGTGAGTATGCATAACCCGAGGCATAACTTATATCACCCAACAACCATAAAGCATATATATCGACATTATGGCCACTCTAAGACCGATTCTTGAAATAATTTGGTGCCAAGACACTGATCCCACGACCATGACTTTGGTATAAGAATTGCATAGCAACCAAATGGCAGTCTGAAAACGACTAGATAGGGATACCCTCATAACTGTGAGGAAGTAACAAGAAATAATACACAGAGCGAAACCCTCCACCATTCGACACAGCAATAGTACCCATATTCATTTAAAAATCCACAGAGAACCACCATGAATTTAACCAACAGAGAAACCAATGAATGCACAACTCAACCAAAACCCAATTCTTTTACTTGCAATCCGAACAATTACACAGTCATTTTAGAGAGAAAAACCACGAATTTACACAGTTGCAATTCTCAGGAAAACACAAAACCAAGCATTACTGATCCATTTTTTGTTCATACACAGAGAGTAATTCATGGATGGGGTGAAAAAGAAACATACATGTAACTGAGAGCTTAAAAGGGCGAGTTGGTTGAGCATTATCTTCCCAAGCTTGAAATGGGGAGCTTAACCACCAACAGACCAAAATGCAACAAAGAACCATACTAGGGTGATGACCTGATGGGGGGAATATGTAGTGATGTGTATTTACTACACGTCGTTTCCATCTCCTATCCTATTCAATTCTGAAGTACAAGACAACCAACAATCACCAATGCATTAACCATGTAATCAATTTCCAAACCATTGAAAACAACGACGATTATTCCTTGCCCAATGCACCACCCAAAACATTCATGTTAACCTTTGCCAAGTTTTAATGCCATACCATATTCCTTGCAATATTATATGCGCCCAAAAATAACTCAAATGAAAATCGCATAGCCACTAACCAACCATATAATAGTTAGGACTAACACTAAAATGTTTTACATTTCCATTTGCACATAAATTTTAACATAGATTAAACATAGAACCTTTATTTTTAGGATTGTTCCCATGATTTTCTTCTCTTTGTTTTGGTTATGTCATTATTAACATATTTATTGTGTATGTGTATCCAGGTAATAAATCACGGTGACATGATTAAACATAGAAATTGTAAATATATGCCAATCATAACATAAAACTAATGCTTTGAATTTCAGGGGGAAGTAAGCAACTATCTCATAAGACAACAGTGAAAGAAGATAACAAATCCAATGATGCTTTCAGGGGGAACACCATAACAACCGTGTAAGCTTGATTTTTATTGACTAACAATACTTTACAGGAGTGTCATTGTGGCAGAACTAATCCAACCTTTTATTCTTGACCAAATATTGAAATCAAAAGAACAAAAGAAAGAAATTTCATAACATAAATGAAACTGCAAAATTGAAAACAACATAAATGGAATGACAGAAATGCAAACAGTAGAAAGAAAACTACTAAAATGAAAGCATAATTGAAAACTATTTTTAAAAGAAAAATTGAAATAGAAGAAATGAAAACTGAACTGAACTACTAATATACAGAACAATCCAAACAACGTTAAACTCTTCAAGTTGGTTCCATGTAGTGTTTTAATTGAGAACCGTTATTATTGTAGGAAAAAAATCGCTCTTGTAAATCCTTTAGAATGTAAGAGTTTTCACCCAAGACAAAAGCGGACTTGAAAGGACCCAGCCATAATTTTTTAAACTTCGAGACATCTGATCATCTTTTAGAGTACATGATTAAATCATCAAGATAGATATGAATAATCTTGCTGATCAACCCGTCAAAAACCATCTTCATAGCCCTTTGCAATGTGACACCTGCATTAGATAAGATAAAAGGCATACGTTCATAATAAAAAGTTCCTCAATCAGTAATAAAGGTGGTCTTATATTTATCTGTCATTTTTACCTTGATTTGATTGTAACCAAAGAAACCATCAAGTAAGGACATCATCTGTGACCCTGCAACTTGCTACAAAATCATTTCCATATTAGGGAGAGGAAAGTGATATTTTATGATAGCCCGATTTAATGCACAAAAATCTATGCATAATCCAATTCGACCAGTTGTTTCTCGAATGGGAACCAAATTAGAAACCCATTCTGAATACTTAACTGGAAGGATAATTCCAGCCTTCAAGATTTTTTCCAACTCATTTTGAATAGTTGCTTCTATTGCAGGGTTGATAGGTATTTGTTTTTGCCTAACTGGTTTTATGCCCTCCTTGATAGGAATGGCATGTTGTATAATATAGGGATCAAAACCACGAAGATCCTCATAAGACCAAGCAAAAACATCTTGAAATTCACCAAGCAATCTAGAAAACTTCATTTTTTCTTCATCAGAACATTGGGCGCCTATTTTAACATTCTTTGGAGACTCAGGTGTTCCAATTTTCAAGGTGATGGTTTCACCTACCTTCCTTTTTGTCTCCTCTTCTTTATGTTTCTCTTTATTCCCTACATCACTCGATGAAAATGAACTCTCTAGAGGATTCAAGCCCTTAAGAATCTTGTTATATTCCATGGATATAATTTCCTTAGGCTTATAAGTTTCATTTTGAATGAAAGAAAATATGCTCTCATCGCTAGGGAATACCTGCCATGATTTTATATTGTCGGGTATATGTGGATAGTAAAAATATTGAAAAGTATAATCAGGTCTCTATGGAAAAAGTTTTCGATTAGGAGAGTCTGCCAAAAAAACTAACCAATCATCCATTGATTCCAATTCCCTCTTAACATGAGTAATGTTGAAAGATAGTAGGTTTGAGATAAGTTCCCAAATAGTTTAGGTGTAGCGTTTCATCAACTTGTTTCTAGGGGAATATATCTTACGTACAAGGTTCACAACAAGCTCAAAATCCCCAAAAATTGTAAGGTGACCAAAACCCAGATTATAGGCATTTTCAATACCTAATAATAAAGCTTCAAATTCAGTGACATTGTTTGTGCAAGTAAACTCCAACCTATAAGAAGAGTTATGAATTTTCCTCACATGATAGTACAAGATAATACTAGATTTGTTTCCTTCATTAGAGCATGAACCATCAAAGTGCATATGCCACATACTGTCATCTAAGTCGATTTTTTCCAAGGGAGTGTTATCCTCCTTGGCAAAGATGGAATACACTCCTAGGTCCTCTTCGATATAATTCACATTAAGTTGTGGAACACTTTCTATGTGAGTTGAAATCCTTCCCTCTCTAAGGACTATGATGTTTTTACCATTCCTAGGAATGGATACGTGTGTCTTGTCAATTCAGACGTATCCACCCGTGAAATCTTTCCAATCTCTTCCTAGGATGATTGAGTAGTTGATTACTGGCATATTAATTACCTGAATATTAAGGGTTGTCCTTATTTCACGGTGCGCGCACAAAACCAAGGTCACATCCTTGGTTTCACCTATGGTCGTTTTTTGTAGACTATTATAAGAGAGCATGCTTCTGGCATTTTCATTTGTACAATACAATCCTAGCTCTTCCATAATATTATTCAACATTACACTTGGGCTCGAATCGTCGTCAAGGAGGAAACAATGGGAAATCTTATCCATGATATTTACAGAAATATAAAATGGGGATTTTTTTAAAGGGTGTCTAAAGTTATGTACACCTACTTTATTTAAAGATGAATCCTCTTCATCTACCTCTTCAAAGAGGTTGGCTACAACTGAATCTTTTCCTTCCATGAATTGTTTTAGATGCCTTTGTTGTTTAGGGACGACAACCATGTCTAGAAGGGTTTCATGTTCTTTAATGTTTGTCAACTAATTTAGAATATTGTATTTGGAAGAGGGGAGAGGGGAGGTAGTTCCTTGACTATCAGGAGCCTTAGGAACCTGAAAAGTTGTAGCTAGTGAGGATGAGCTCAGGCTAGAAGAATTGCGAGGAGGATCATATTTATTGCATGGGATTTATTCCTATTATTGATGATCATGGCATATTCTGGCTCTACAAAATCTAGTACAAATATGGTAGTTTCAGGTCTCTTACCAAATATTTTATCTCTGCCACTCTTCTTTACCTCACATGTACTTTTCTCATGGTGTTCCTCACAAAATTTACACCAACTACGAGGCATGATAGCTTTAGGATGAAAAATGTTTTCATTTGGATTTCTAAAGGGGGTTCCAAAAGAGGATGAAGCTCCAGGGGTAAGAGGGGAAACATTTCCTTTTCACTCATACGTTATCATATGATTATTCATGTCTTGTACAAGTTGTAAGAGGGAGGAAATGTATGTCTGTTTAACTAAATATCCCTGAGGAAGACATGTTATTTCGAGTTGTTCCTCATACTCTAAACATGTATGTAGAGTGGAACCAAGGTTATCAATGGCATTTTCCTCAATGCTATGATGGTAGGGAGAAGGTAATGCATTATAATAATGCATGAAAGTGGCTTGGTTCTGAGGTCAAATGAGTTCAGGGACTTCATTGTATAACTTGGTGAAACACAAATTGAAGGACTTGATAGTCTCACCATCCTTATAAGTGATTTTATCATATTCCCGTATCTTCTCAGCTGGGATTTTGGATTGCCCATAGGTGTTTTTGAACCAATAGAATAAATCCTCCCAAGTAGATAAAATATTAGGAGGGTGATCGAAGAAATCGACCACAACCTTCCCTTCAAGGGAATTGAAAAATAACTGCATGCAAGTATCATTCTCATTGGCTCCTATGTTGTGACAGGAATTAGAAAATTCCACCAAGTGTTCATTTGTAGTGACAATGTTATTCCCTGAAAACCTAGGGAGATTCTCTTTAAATTTAGGAAGTGGGTGAGTAGTAGGTTTCAGGTTAAGAGGAGAGGAAACATGTCATGGTGTGGTTGTAGCATCTTCTTCAAACTGAAAAAGCCCATACTTTTTAATGAATTTGGTGGGGGTTTTGGTAGATTGGACAGGGACTTGGTGATTATATAAGCTACCAGTCACTGATGAAGCTGGAGATTGAGATGAAGAAGAACCTCCAATGCCACCAGAGCCACCACTAGATGACATCTTGTGGATAATAGGTAAGAGAGAGAAAGATGAATTGGATGAATCAAACAAGGTTCTCCTTAGAGCACTTTGTTGGGTTGATAACACAACATTCCTTCTTCCTATTTCAGTAATAGGATTAATCTCAGGTGATAAGCCTCTTCTTCTCCTAGAAACATGAGGGTTTAAGGACATGAAAAGAAGGTCAAAGTTGAAGGAAAAATAAAGTTATGGTTGATTCCTAAGTTGTCTATGACTAGCTTCCCAACGTTCTTGGGCACTTATGTCTTATTCAATTGCTTCCCATGAATGATTAAGATCAACATGATTATTAGCAGTGTCTAAAATGGTGTTAAACAATTTTAAAGCAATATTGGTCTGATCTTGAAGATCGGGCTCAATATTAGACTGCCTTGCAATAGGTATAGTCATTAAGAAATGAAATAGTCAAAGAATCAATATCACGAAAATAGATATATTCGATGATAATCAAGGATAAAAATCAACCAGAGAGATATTGAAGATCTCCCTAGTATGGTCGCCAAAATAAATGTTGAGGAAAATATATGAAATGATCTTACTCAAGCATTTTCAGATCTTACTTGACTAAAGCAATATAGACAGGAATATCACCCTATGTTTATATCCATCAAAAGTTGTTTCCTAATCCACAAGTATTGGTTACAAGGGCTTAGGATGATTTTTTTATAATAAAAGATTGCTGAAAAATTCAATATTTATGTAATTTTCTGAATATAACAAATGCAGAAATAAATGTAGAGATAGAAGTAAAAATACCAAGTCAATGATTAACATAGATGAGACATAAAGCAATCGCTTATTTCATTCCAATTTATCAAAAGAATCGTTCTCTTTACAGAATTCCCTGAGAAAGTTTGGACCAAAGTCAAACTTAGATGTCCCGGATGAAAACCATACAAAAGGACTTCTGACAGAAAGTAAAAAAATGAACTTTAAAATATGGATAATCTTGCCACAGATTTCTTCCCACTCGACTCTACACAATATCCTTTATCATCCATGAAATTTAATTCACAAACAGACAAGTCTACACAAACTATCAAAGATAGATCAACACCTCTGAAAAACAAGTGTCTGAATGATGTAATTCAACCTTGAATCGTGTTGTCTACAATAGGACCCATCTATCATAAAAGAGAATTAGGCTTTCAATGAATTAAAGAATCAATCAAAACTGAATTGTTTCAATAAAACTCAAGAGCAAGCCTTAGTATGCTTTCTCCTTCTATTATCCTGTTGTTTCTCCTTCTCTTTTTTCCTTTAAGCAAACAGAATTAGTTGAAGTAGTTAAACTACCTCTTTTAGTTAAGTTAACTAAAACTGAACTAACTTTTAGTTTAGGGGGAAAATTAATAAAATAATAATAAGGGTCTTAATAAATAATAACTAGTAGGTGGGACCCCTTGTGACTCCCTTTAGTTTCTTAACAACATAAACACAACTAGTTAATCAATCAAACACATCCCTCCTTGTGGCTCCCATCATCACTCTCATAATTTGAAAATTAACATCAATGATATTTGAAACCATATCCAAAAAAATATAATATCCAACATATCCAAAAAATAGTGTGTTGTCCAAAAATTTCAGAAGTCAACTATTCTCAACAATCAATAAATAAAAGCACTCAAAAACCAGATTTGCCACTTTGGGAGAAAATTTTCCCCTTGTTGTTGTTCTCTCCCTTTGATTTCTATGAATTTGTCTTAGTCTGTGTGGAGCCTTTAGGCTTAATCACATTGATAACATGAGAGCAATCATCTCTCAAATTCATGCGGGATGAAACAGATTTGGCAGAATCATTTGAGGGAAGGAGGGGGAAGCAACAACTTTTCCTTTATCAGGTGCATGGTGGGATTCAAGTTTTAACCTCTTTCTTGTGTGGAAAGACTGTACTGGTGAGTGTGAAGGGGCAGCTTGGAAAATTGGGTTAACCAACAGAGGAGGAGCAGGTAGAGACAAATTGGGCCAGCCACGATGTTTGGAGACTGTCAGGTGGACAATCTCTTGCCATCCATCATTTTCAGGGATTTCAGGTTGTAATGAGACATGAGGGGGAACTGGGATACCAGGGACATGTGGGGCTTGGAAAGGAGGCCTTTTTGGCCTAGGTTAGACCACTCCTTTTCCAATCTAGTTAAAAAATATAGCTTGGAATAGTTGGCTCAACTCTTGTGAGTCTGTATCAAAATGTATAGAAAACCTTGGCCTTCTAGGGCCAATTTCCTCTTTCCCTATTACCCTAGCCATGGCTACCTCTGTTGAATAAGATCATTCATGTATGCATTATTTATTAGCAACTATTTCCTTCAACAAACCATACATGACATCTCTTTAAATATGAAACAAAGTTTGGCTCAGCAACACATCACACTCATGCAATCCAATCCATAAAAATCGTTTAATACTTGTCAAAGAGCAGGGGGTGAATAAGGTTTCTGGGATATATGAGGGATTGTGTTGAGCGAAAAGTGGTAAAATGAAGAGGGGTATATCATGATTAATTCTCAACAAATCATCAAACAATCAATTGTATTGTAATAACAAAACATATCAACTGTAACTCATCCCTGTGCCATCCTTCAATTGTTATAATACATAGTTTTCATTTAACTATAATTTTTTTAAGAACAGGGAATGAATAGTGAATCTGAGAAGGTGAGGGTACTTGTAATGTGTGTAAAAGTGAGAGAATGGTGGGGAAATAACTAATATTTCTCATAAAACAAATCAAGTAATCAATATACATAACTTTGTACTCAATACAAAAAATACCAACACCAATTCAATAATTACTGTGTATCAAAACTGTTCATTGTTCAACATTTAATTTCCTCAAAAAATCCTCAATTAGAACAGTATGCAATCATACTCATAATCGAAACGACTTTCAACAATGCTATTAATAAAATGCTTGGTCTTTAATTTCTTTTCTTTCCTCTTAAGAATTAAAAGAAAACACATAGCAACATTGCTCCACCTCTATCCCATAAGCATCACTATAAAATATAATACCATGTCTATCAATTCACAACCGACCAATTTAAAACATATGAACAGGTCCCTTCCAAATCGAATAGACTTCCCGAACATGTCTGATTTATACACTCTTAAGTATATCAACCAATAAGTTTTTGCAACGAAACCATAGTCAATATAAAACCCGAGCTTCATCATTGTCGATGCAATTATTTACAATATGCACGATGATTCCATAATAGATACATAGTGATTATAACGAAATAAACACAGTCACCATTTCCATAACTATCTATAACCCTGATCGGGCCTAGTGAAACACACAGTGGTCTCCAATTTGCAATTAACACAATGTTGTAAGAACAAAACGATAAAAAATATAATGAAAAAGAGGCATCCCTTAACTGCATATTATTACTCATTCCCAATCACAAATTTTCAACCAATTTCATCATAGGAAGATGAGATAGGGACTCGACAAAACATTCCATAACCACTCCACTTGATAACTAATCTTTGACAACCAAAAACATGCCCAACAGGAGCAAGACCATTTGGGGATTTTTAAAATTGGGCTCTGTCACAAAAAATACAAAGAGGTAATCAAGAGTGAGCTCATTCATCAATAGTATAGAGAAATGGAGGTCCTCATAGGCGTATCAACCATAGGCAAATACCCTTCGATACAAGCATAGTAGAAAACCATAGGGTTCCTTATAACTCCTAGTCTGGACAATGGCACAACAGTTAGCCATAGAGGAAACAACAACAGGTAGGGTAGAAAAACTGATGCACATAGTGTGCTCACATTTGCAAAGGGGAAGTGAACGTCCAATGGACAGTGATAGTTACCCAGAACACACAGAGGTATAATCTATGTATATTTCTTAAGATCTAAATCATTTGACAACAATGTCAGTGAGGATGCATAACCCGAGGCCTAACTTATATCACCCAACAACCATAAAGAATATATATCAACGTTATGGCCACCCTAAGACCAATTCTTGAAATACTTTGGTGCCAATACATTGAGCCCGTGACCATGACTTTGGTATAATAATTACACAACAACCAAATGGTGGTCTGAACACGACTGGATAGGGATACACTCATAACTTTGAGGAAGTAACAAGCAATAATACACAGAATGAAACCCTCCACCATTCGACACAAAAATAATACCCATATTCATTTAAAAATCCACAGAGACCCACCATGAATTTAACTGACAGAGAAACCAATGAATGCACAACTCAACCAAAACCCAATTCTTTTACTTGCAATCCGAACAATTACACAATCATTCCAGAGAGAAAAACCATGCATTTACACAGCTGCAATTCTTAGGAAAACAAAAACCCAAGAATTACTGAGCCATTGTTTGTTCATACATAGAGCGTAATTCATGGATGGGGTGAAAAAGAACCATACATGCAACTGAGAGCTTAAAAGGGAGAGTTGGTCGAGCATTGTTTTCCCAAGCCCGACATGCAGAGCTTAACCACCAATAGACCAAAATGCAACAAAGAAACATACTAGAGTGATGGCTTGATGGGGGTAGTATGGAGTGATGTGCATTTACTGTATGTCTCTTCCATCTCCTATCCTATTCAATTCTGAATTACATGACAACCAACAATCACCAATGCATTAACCATGCAATCAATTTCCAAACCATTGAAATTTGTGACGATTATTCCTTGTGATCCAGATTATTTTCGTCATGAAATGAGAGCGAAGATATAATAAATAAATGTACATATATATATCGGATATCCAATAATATAAAAAAAATGTATCAGAGATGAAACCATAAACACAGAGATATAGTAATACCCAATTTTCTATTAATGAGCAAATATGTACAAAGATTGTAAAAATACAGAGTGAAAGACTGGCTAGAATGGTGGTAGCTTATCTCTGAGAAGATATGTGACGGATAATCGCATCTATGAGAAGATGATTTTACAATAAGGCTCCAAAGGCCTTTTTATCATGAATAAAATCCAAAACCCTAACCCCGAAAGATGAAAAGCCAACAATTGTGTGGACCTCGTTTTGGGTAGTTTGGTGTATCAACTTCCCGGGGGCGTAACTTTGGAATACAATCTTCATTTGGGGCACACAATAGCTCGTTGGAAAGGTATCATCGAGGATATTAATTTAGGGGTCTCAATCATATCCTTTGGATATCATTGAGAAGCTCGATCCCAAAAAAACCTCATTTACGCCCTCAAAATGGCCTCGAAGTTAAAAACTGTTAAAAATAGTAAATTACCAAAATTGCCAAAAAAACTATATTGAGCCCGTTGGAAAAGATGGGTGGCCACCAATATCCACCTAGATCACCTTTCCCAATGCTCCACCCAAAAAATTCATGTTAACCTTTTCCAAGTTTTCATGCCATACCATATGCCTTGCAATATTATATGTGCCCAAAAATAACTCAAATGAAAATCGCATAGCCACTAACCAACCATATAATAGTTAGGAATAACACTAACATGTTTTACATTTCCATTTGCACATAAATTTTAACATATCTTAAACATATACCCTTTCTTTTTAGGATTGTTCCCAT
>ML778424.1:694373-704424 GCA_009831015.1 Picea engelmannii
GAAATCATGGTTGTTCTAGTTGTCTTCATGAATATTGGAACTATTTCTTTGATTACTGGAGTAAGTTTCTTGTCATAGTTTTCTCCCTCTTGCTGGGAGAATCCTCTAGACACAAATCAGGCTTTGTACATATTTATACTATTATTTGCAACATACTTGATCTATTATATCAATCTTGGAAGTCACCACTGACTTCCTTTCTAGTCTTAAGACAAACTACAGTCCTTATGAATGGATTTCTCCTCTATTACTGAAAAAGGGGAATCTTCTCTGGTGATTTCATGTCTCCTAGAGGTCTCTGAAGGTACGATATAGTCTTCTCAACTCATGGAATTTGTCTTCCAGTCTTGGAAGATGTATCTTTTTTCCATCTACTCCTTTATGAGATCAGCTTACTCTGATTCTTTATTTATTCCGAGTCTACAAAAACTTCATAGTCTCTGCAGGATATACTTGGTGTTGAATACCAATTCTTAATATGAAAGGCCAAGTGAGACTTCAAACGAATTCTTCTTCATGTCAATGTGGCTTCATTATCCATTGACCAAGCCTATTGTGAGTTCTATTATAATGTTTGGTCCTCTTTGGAGCCTTATGCTCTGTACAGTCAATCTGCATATGAGATACCTATATCTCAAAAGTAGTTTATTCTTCATCTTCTTTGGTACATGAATGTATATGATCATGTATACAACTTGGATAGTCTGCTCCATGTCTCATCTAGAATGTTTTCTCCTTCAACCATCATTATAGTTTCCTCGGGGTTATCACATGTGTCCTTCCCGGAACAGGAACAACAAGGGAGAAACAACAAATAAGAATAATACTCTTTATAATAATAATAAAATAATAGCAAAGAAAAATCGTCACAATAGCTCCTTCAGAGCTATCACTTGTGACCTGCCTAAAACAAGGGTCAAAATTAAGAAGTAAAATAATAAGAAATGAGAGCAACACTCTTCTAGTGTTTTTATCAATCATTCCTCCTAGAAACAAAACAAGAATTTTTCTCCTAGAGGAGATATTAGGTATATCTGGTAAATGATTACAATAAGCATTTATCTCAATATGCTCACATTCTACCAAGTATAAAAAAATTTAAATATTTCTATCTCAACTATAGTGTTTACTTGTAATGAGGTAGTTATCAACCTTGATATGTGAAAATTTGAATCTTATCAACTTAATCAATCAAACTTGGAACCTGTAGTCTTGTCCTCAAGAATGAGTGTTGTTGCTTTTCTTCCTAGTCTCCTTTTCTCAAGATGACAAGTATTCTCTTTAACTTGTCCTTTGTACTGAGATAATATTCTTTCTTGACAGAAATCCAAGTCAAAGAATAAACTCTAATTTCAATCTAACACCTTGACTTTAATTTTGACAAAAGGTTAGTAGTATGGTCATAAATTCAACATGCAATCTATATGTTAAAAATAATTTCATAACAAATATATGCATATCAATATAATCAAACCTGGGGTGAATTATTCCTCTGAATGTGTTGTATCTGATATCCCTCTGGATCTACGATTGTTGTTTAGAAAAAAGATCCTTTCTTCTACAAATACCCTTTAGAATAATGATACATTTTGAACATATGTAAGTACATACCTCTGATAGTATTGACAGGTAGTGGCACCATCTAGCAGCAACATTAGACAAAAAACCTTTAAAACTTCAAAGGTGCTTCAAATTGTAACTTAAAATTCAGTGTCAACAGTTCACAAAAAAATTCACTGCAACTGGTGTTGGCACTACAAATGGTACTGCGAATGGCATGAAGGAAATGGAAATGCAACTGCAACTAATACTACAACTGAAACTCGTACTGCAACTGCAACTTAGGGCTTTATGAGGAAACCCTAATTTCTCAAACTTCAAATTTTTAAATTTTGATCCAAGGACTAGATGCACTGGGCTGATGCGAGTTCATTGGAGCTGACTGTTTCAGAAAATTCCAAGTTTTACCCATTGAAACTTGACCTGTGCAAATGTGGACTGGTACTTCTGGTACTAGTTCTGGTTTCCTTGTTTTTTGGTACCAAACAAAACTAGGGTTTGAATTTTTGGAGATTCTGGCCACTGAAAAGATGTGCTCAAGCTTCCAAAGGATGCACTAGGGTAGGGTGCACTTCCCTAGATAGTTTTTTGTCATAAATTCCTCTCCAATAAAATTCCCTAATTTCCTTGTATGGAAACATTGACATTTTTTAGATACATAGTGAAATGTGCTATATTCAGTCAAGCTCTCATACCATGTTAAATTTAGATATTTTATTAGGTTCTTCACAATTTACTAGAGAATTCAATTCATTTCCAAAACAACAACATAAGGAGGATCATTGAAAGAAACACGATCACAAGGTACACAACATTTTATCCTCAAAAACCCTCATGGGGGAGAAAACCCAACAAAAAATTCATCAACAATAGATTTCCAATACAATTCCAAGACTAAGACCAAACTACCAAGAATAACCTAGGACTGAGCATGCGCCTCTCTCTTCTTCTTCTCGCAACTACACCTATCTTCAAAAGATGTGCACTAGAAGTGTGAATGAGTGAGTGAACAAATGAGGCACCATCCTCACTTATAAATACTAGTCAGGAGGTGTTAGGTTTATGTATCTTCACTTAGTAGGGTATAATTCTTTCAAGAGTGGTTAAAACCACTTTATAAACCCTAGGGGCTGAATTTACAATTACCACCATATAAATATGGTTTGACCAATCCACAAAAGGGGATTTGGTTTTATACAAGACCTGACATGATCAATACACAAAAGGGGATTTGATCTAAAATATAATAATTCAAGTATAATTATAATATTATTTAAAGTTACAATATTTCAACGCATCCAACCTATTCTCAACTCTTATACCAGTAACCATTTTCATTGGTAGAAACCTAGATCTAAAAATTTGCAAATTTTCAAACTACACCAAATTGTGATCTGGGTGTTGCAGTAAGTGCATTAGGGTTAGGGGAGTTGCTATGAAGTGGAATTAGTCCCAATGAGTTGGAAAAAGTGATCAATGATCTTGAAAAAAGGGTTGTGTAACTGCAAATCTCAAGATATTTCCTTCCAATTGTTAGACTGTCTTGAAGGTAACCAGCTCTGATACCATGTTAGAATTTTATAATTTTCAGAGCATTAGGATTACCAATGTACTTGTATATTATTTTAAATTAACAATCATATACCATATACTGAAAATATGAGGAACATAAACAAGCACAAGAAGACACAAAGAGTTATCCTAGGAAAACCCCAAACTCGTGGAAAAACTCATCCAAGCTTTCTTAGATAGATTACATCAATAATATAATATGACCATGAAAAATCTCTCAAGAGAAACATATAATGAGTAAAACCTAAAAAAATTATATCACACTAAAGAGATATATCTCACCAAATAGATCCAAAAACAACACCATATAAGATAGCGCACCTCACCTCTAAGAGAACACACAAGAGAAACCACCACCAAGAATAACCAAGAACCTCAGATGTTGCAATGTTGTTTCTTCTCCTTGCCTCAGACTAGCACCTTCTTATTGAGTGAGAGATGAGTGAGTGAGTGTGTCCAAATTAACAAGACATCTTCTTATTTATATCCTTCAAGTCACTTTAGCTGGGGCCAACTTCTTCTCTGGGAATTATATTTCCCTTTTATCTTTTTCCTGTGAGCCGACTTCTCTTCTTGGAGGTTCTAATTCCACTTTATTATTTTCCTATGGGTAGACTTCTCTTCCGAGGTGTTCTTCCACTATTCAATGATCTTCTTTGACTTTTGTAATCGTACTCTCTTCTAAGAAAGGTTGTCGAGGAGGAAAATACCTCCTGCAGCTACCATAACATCAAAATCTACTTGATGGGACCTCAAGAATTCTATAGCTTCAACATGAATTCACCTAGCAACAAAACATTGGATTCCCTTGATGAATTTCAAACAAATTATTACTCATAGTCCCACAGCCTCTTTCTCCATGAAATTTTATCTCCAAATAGTTTCCAAAGGTTCCCACAACAACTGCCTTCAAGATTCATCACTCAAAACTCCTTTGTTGGCCATAAAACTCCATGTAAAAAAATTCTCCATGCAAAAACATGAATCTATCATTCTAGTTTTCCTACCCATATTAATTTCCCCTCTTTCTTGGATTTATTGACTTTCCATCTTCCCCAAGTTGATGGTAATCAACTCCCATTCTCTCAATAATTATGGGATGTGATTTCTCACACCCACCCTCTTATATGAATTCAATGATTGGTCTCTAGAACACTCAACTAATAATGGAATGTTCATGGTAAGGATAATTTAGAAATAAATGGGTTTGGGTTTAATAGACATGGGTAAACTATCCCCCCTTGGACCCCTTCCCTCTCTTGTGGAAACTTAGCCCAAAATCTAATGGAGTTTTTTTTAATAATTTTCCAAATATTGTAACACTAAAAGGCTTTGCTAAAATCTCTCCTAAGTGATGTTTTATTTGTAGTGTGTATAATATTCTAGGGATGGATGATCTATGAAAGATATATCCCACTAGTGGATGGCACTTTGTTATATGATTATGGTGATGAAAATGCAGAGGGAATCAAGAGTTCCTCAATAAGACTAAGAATTATTTTGGAGTCTAGGGAAGGTGTCTCAAGTGGGAGGGATGGTGCCCCAATATAAGAGGTGATGATATATATTGAAGATGATCCTATATAGTTAATTACTTGGAAATGACCTCTATGGTAAGCCCAATGTAATGATGAGTCCTTGAATATGCCAAGGTCCATCTCAACAAAGAGTAGAAGGAGATGAGTGCCTCCAATAGTGCATTTCATGTATATGTGTTGGGAAGAAGGGTCTCTAGCCTATGATGAACTAGAAGAGGAAGAAAATGTATGGATTCTTAATCATGAACCATTAAATTTTATTGCGTGTAAGTGTTTCACAAGATCACAAATGGTGGAGGGTTAGGGTCCACTGTGGGGGATAAATTATCTTAAGTTGGAAACTATTTTTTTGGTTAGCGTATAAGCCTCACAAACTGTATTTAATCTCAGGAATTTCAAGACAATGAAGGGTGTAATGGCTATATGTCTCACAAATGGTGTAGGGATGGTTGGTCCATATTTGATTGGTATAACCCTATCATTTTTTTTCCAAAGGGAGTTTGTTTTAATCATGTTTGGGGTTGCCACCAACATTATTATGGTTATACCACAAGTTTCCACTTTCCTTTGGTGTTTATTGTGGTCCTTAATCACCTTACCTATGCTTGGTGGATTCTAGTTGGTTTTTCATAGTGGATTCTATTGTGAAATATCTAACTAGGGTGGGAGGAAGGATTGGCTAAGTTGATATGGGAGGATGGAAAAGAGGAAGGTGGGGGGGCTTGTCTTTATGGATATTTGTAAAAGGAAAATATGGTTTTGATGGGGAGGCCCTCTATAAGAGGTTTTAGGTCCATAGGAAGTGGTAGGGAAACTAGAATCTTTATATCTATCACATGATGGATCGTGCCTTCTATAAGGTTTATTATCCCTACCATAAGGTTGTTATGTTGATCATGATGGTAATCACAGAGGTTAGGCCCATGGGACATGGGCATGTTGCTAAATTACTATGTTTGAAGCAATTGACCCTATAATACTATGAGTTTCATGATATGCCCTTGGTATTGAAGGTAGTTCATGTGAAGGGTGTTCATTAATGTCATGGATGGTGGACCTAGAAGTACCAAAAAATTGTGCATAAATAAGGTTAAAATGTTTGGATTTTAAGATCGCCTCTCCTTCAGTTTACGACATGGTGGTTTCCATGTTTTTAATAATTATAGGAAGGAATGATTTCAAAAACCAATCCATAGGGAGGGGGACTTTAAGTTTGATATTATAAAGGCTACACCATCATAGTTATTCATGGATATGGTTTATGATGTGGGTTGCAATGGTTTGGAAATGTGTGCTAAGGATCTTTAATTTAGTGTCATGAAGAGCTAATAATTGAAACAATGGTCCAGAATATTGTGGCGATGGATGCAAAGGTGTCATGGGAACCTATAGGAAGTTCAATGTACCATTTGGATTCGTCGAAAAAACCTAAGTTGAACAAAATATTCCATAATTTTATTAGAGGAACACCATAGATGAAAGGTCATCATGTGGTTTGATGGGTGCTCAATAACTTGAATATCAAACTTTGGAATATCCAAGGGAAACTTAGTAGGCATGGTTGACCATGTAGCATCATGGTCAATAGGATCATTAATGAGATGAAATAAGTCCAAAAGGTTCAAAATGACCATTAATGGCAGGATTTTGGTTCCTGCCATGATTATGGAAGTTCTTAATCAAAGAAGTATGTTTATAAAAATGGGTTTCCAAAGTGATGTATCTAAAGGGAACAAGTGTGTAGGTGGTGCAATAAGTGGTTTTCAAGTGTGTTTAAAATGGTGATACAATATAGTTTTGGTGATAATTTTTCTTGGTAAAGAAACAATAACACTCCTAAAACATGCTAATGGAGAACAATAAATATGCAATGGCGGAAAATGGTCTTCCAAATGTCTTAAACGACAATGATGAAATCCACTAAGTAAGGAAACTCAAGGCATGGATTAGAAATTATAGCAAGATGTGGCTAAGGATATGAAATCTAGGGAAGTTGTCACTATCTATCTTAGGTGTCCTTTCAATCCTATGATAATTCACTAGTTGGTAAAACTATGATTGGTCATTAGGATGCCTCTTTGTAAGTCATAGACTAGGGGTTACTAGCCTCACTGGTTAGGAACTGCATGGATTTGAAGAACTCGACAGATTTATCCAAATTTGTATCTCCTATGAGCTTTCATTGTCTTTTCATTATTGGCCCTATAGCTCTGCACTTCTCTTTGCAGGATTCTCATAGTTATAGGATCATGCCAATCTCTTCTTCCATTAGAATATCTTTCAGCATTACCCATTGTGACATGTAGACCTTTGATTTCTTCTTCATGGCTATAGGACCCTTGAGCATCCTCAATATCTCTAGTTCTCATATAGGATCTAAAATATGCTTTCTCGTATCTTTAGTTATGCAATATTGTGCATGTAATAATTGTTGTTAGAATTTAACATATTGCAAAATATTTATTAATTATATTGAAAGTTATTCTTCACGTCAATTTATGAAAAATAAAATGCACCAAGTTAAATTATCATTCCCTTAAACACATTCTTCTCTGAAACAACTCTCCAATGACTGTATTCATACCTCATTCTGAGTGAAAAGTTACAACATTCACAAGTTGTAATTTTCCACTCACTACTGCAAAATAACTTTATTAGTTTTTGAGAAAATATTAGCATGCACTTAAAAAAATTGGGTGTACAAATGTCTTCTCCTCCTCAATACCTTTCTATAGACTATTCCTTTTCCCAAACCTGAGCTTTGAGCTAAAATTTATGGCCTGCAAAAGTTTAGACTATTTTTTTTAATCTATCCTTGTATGCTACATATGTCTTCTTTCTCTTCATGCTCATTTTTACATACCCAACTCCAAAATATAGCTCCATGTATGTCTTCTATGGTTCATAATATTTCCATAGACTTCTCTTGAGCCTCAAGCATACTTTCGAGCAAGGAGTTATGCCCTCTGGAAGTAAACTGGTGCCAAAATTTTACCTTAGATGTTTCAACTGTAACTTTATCACACGAGCTTTGTTTTACGTTCGGAGTAGCTCGTTGATATCTCTCTCCAAGTTATTTAATTTAATTTTAGAGACAAATTTTACCTTGGTACACTCTATTCTCATGGGTTGGTACACTCTGTTCTCGTGGGTTTTGATTGCCTAAAACGTCGTTTAGGGCATCAAAATCACCTCACAAGTTCATGGCCTTAAAAAACCCAAAGAATTCATACAAAAACTAACTATTTTACTATTATAATAGCCTTTAAATATGATCCTTTGATATCAAAATCGGGTGAGATCTCATTCGTTGATCTATCTAAATTGTTGACCTGACCATTGGCCATCGACCCTTTTTCTTTGGCAACTGATTGCAACACATCTCTGAACTGACCGACCTGACCATCGGTGATTTTCATTGGCGAATGAAACACTCTCTCAATTTGGATGACCTGACCATCGAACATTATTTTTTATTGATGAAAACACTTCTCCAATTTGGTTGACCCGGCCATCAAACCATTAGTCATTTCTTGGCTAATGTGGTAACTTTTGATGTGGCATGACACATGGATGTTGATGTGGCATGAAATGTAGACTCTAACATGGAACTATGGATGGCATGGAATGACACATGGATGTTGATGTGGTAGCACATGACATCACCATGTTTCCTTCATCGACCATCGAGTGATAAAATCAGGTGAGGGCACAATTCACTTAAAACCTATGTGACCTACTAATTTCACGTTTAAGCTTTCGACAACCACAATCAACCGATGGTATAAGATGGGTAGTCCAGATTAAAAAACAATTTCAAAGGGATTTTTCCATCGACATGATCCTTTGTGCATGGGGAGTCCTATTTTTGAAATGTGAAGAGCTGATGTCGATGGAGCATTGGCCACCAGAAGGGAGACTCGTCTCTTCCTCTTTTTCAAACTAAAACATGTTTCTCCAATGACCGATGAACTTCATCGGCATTGGCGAGTTTTCATCGATGTTTTCATTTCCAAATTTTTTATTGGATCCTTCATACACTGATGAACTCAAAGGATTGTATGGATTGATGTGTCAATCTTGATGTGGAGAAGTTGACGTGGAAAAACAGGGTCACTTTGGTGACATGTCAGATGATGTGGAAGTACGGAAGTCCACATGGTGGATTACATGGAAATATGAGGTTGGATTCCGCAAGATAAAGTGGGGACTCATGTATTCGAGACTGGGTGGACCTTGTCCTAGTCTACCAAGTTCGGGATCGATCTGATGCTTGCATAAAATGGCCACGGCTAATATGCTTAGTTCATTTCATTGGTGTTAACAAGCATAAGAATTATATCAAATGTTTCACAACAGGAAATGATTAACATCGACGATTGATGAACATCAAAGAGTGGTGAGATTGTTCCACTATTGCAAATTTTGTGCACAAAGATGGTTGACGCCCAATACACTATCGACGATCAATAAAATTGTCTGTCGGGGGTCAGGAAAGTCATCGGTTTAAATGTTTTTTTTCCTTTTCTTCAAAATATCTAAGTCCAAAAACCCATTTTGTTCAAAATGAAACTAGATGGGTTCCCTATTTCAAATGGTCATTCAGTTTAGGCTTGGAACACAATCGGGTGAGAAAAATTATTCAACAAAAAAATTGTAATCAATCTACTTCAAAATCCAAGATGAAGATGAAAGAAAAATGGTATCTCAAAGTTTTTGAGATTTTGAGGGTGTGTTGAATGCTCAACACATATTTAATTATAGTCCACCAACTCTCTTCCCCTCAACATGCACAACCCAAGGGATGGGATCTCCCTTAACTGCTCATAGTCCCTCATTCCTTTCCACTCCCCTCCAGGACTTCCAACACAGGTTGGAAAATAAATCTACTGTTAGATTTTTATAATTTTCATAGCATTCGGATTACTGGTGTACTTATATCTTCTTTTGCATTAACAATCATATACCATATACTGGAAATATGAGAAGCATAATCAAGCACAAGAAGACACAAAGAGTTATGCTGGGAAAATTCCAAACCTAGGGAAAAACCCAACCAATGTTTCTTAGATAGATTTTGTCAATAATATAATCCATCCATGAACAAGATCTCAAGAGAAACATATAATGAAGAAACCTTAACCCAAGGATAACGCACTAAAGAGAGCTATCTCACCAAATAGCTACAACAACAACACCACACAAGATAATGCACATCTTCTCTAAGAGAGTGCATAAGAGAAACCACCACCAAGAATAACTAAGAACCTCATATGTTGTAGTGTTGTGTCTTCTCCTTTCCTCAAACTGACACCTTCTTCTTGAGTGAGATATGAGTGAGTGAGTGTTTCCAAATGAGAAAGAAATATTATTATTTATAG
>ML778425.1:19361-55798 GCA_009831015.1 Picea engelmannii
CTCAAGGTTCTGGGTTCGATCCCCAGATTGTTGTTTCATTTTTTAACGAGCTTGCTACAGAGAAGAAAACTATGCTCAAAGCCTCTGTTTCATTTTTTAACGAGCTTGCCACAGAGAAGAGAAATTATGCTCGTGATGCCCCCAGTATGAAAGCTAGTGGCTTTTGTTTCATTTTTTAACGAGCTTGCCACAGAGAATAAAAACTATGCTTGTGACCTCTGTTTCATTTTTTAACGAGCTTGCCACAGAGAAGAGAAACTATGCTCGTGACATGCCCCCAGCATGAAAGCTAGTGGCCTATGTTTCATTTTTTAATGAGCTTGCCACAGAGAAGAGAAACTATGCTCGTGACTTCTTCTTGATCATGGCTTCCGAGAGGATAATTCTCTGGAAGGATACCATGTCAAGGGAAAAAACTCGGTCATGGATTCCAAGAGATATTCATTGGATGGTAGACAATCACTCTGGAAGGAACACATGTCAAGGGTCGTGATAGGAGTAAGGAGATTAGGCTCCAATAACCCTACCGAAGAAATCACCATGTCAACTACCGGATCCAAATCATCGGAAGTTGAGGTCATGGGAGACAATGCCACATAATTAACATGCGGCGGGGATGATACTGTCTGCATATAAGAACCACTTAGGGAGGTAACCCAGTCGGGGCCGATGAATGAAAGTTGATCAATAGTCACAATTCTTCCATCGTGAGGGAAAGATATCACATGGAAAATGGTGGATACAAGAGCTTTCATAGCATATACATAATCCCGCCCAAGGAGTAAAGAGAAATCCAAGGGGTATCGGACTACCATGACATCGATAAAGACAGTTTTCCCTCCCAAAGTTACAGGAAACTGAGCAAGGATCCCTAAAGGTTGACTAGTTCTTCTATTAAAAGCTAACATATTCTGTGTAACCGGTGCAAGTTGTGGACAACCCAAAGCATACCAAGCAACAGAAGACAAAATACTAACGGATGCACCTTCATCTATCAACGTTTGAGGAATGTCCCGACCACGAACCTGTACTGTAATCTGGAAAGGAATGTGGGAGGGAAGACAAGGTCTAGTTAGTGCACCCCAATCAAAAAGGATGGCTTCAGTACTTGGAGGGGGTTCCATAGGAGGAGGAGGAATGCCCCCAGGCATGGTAGAGTCTGTATTAACGAGAAAAACATGGGCAGTATTGGGTTTACTCTCTAGAAGGAGAGTAGGATCGACCAATGATTGGAGCGGATTGACCAATGGTGGACTTGGATAGACCATTTGGGCACTCTTCAGAGGAAGAGTGGGACTGACCAAGGAAGGGACTGGATCAGTCACTTTGACATTCCTCAATGGAGGAATGGGATCGACCGATGATGAAACTGGATCGACCACTTGAGTTTCATTCTCCAAGGGAAGAATAGGGTCGACGGGTGGAAATGGATCGACCGCTTTGGTGTCACTCTCTAACGGGAGAGTGGGGTCAACTGAGGATGAAAACAGAACGACCACTTTGGTGTCACTCTTTTGATGAAGAGTGGGGTTGATCGATGACGGAAATGGATCAGCTACTTGGGTTTGTGGTTCAATCGAGGAGGAAACTAGATTGACCACCTGATCAACCGGACTGACCGGGGATGGAACCGGATTGACCAGTCCATCAACCAATGATGGGTTTGAGGGAAGCTTACGATAACCTTTTGGAAGTTGAAGTTTTTCCAAAAGAGAATAAGCCTCATCCATGCGAGGACAAAGGTGAGAGTAATGATTACCTTTACATAACATGCAAGGGAACTTGACAGTTTTCTTCTTCTTACCAACCTGGACATCACTAGTTGACGAGGTATCATCGACATTACTGACAGAGGCCGATGATGTGGAGGACCACATTTCTAAGACCTTGATAAGACTGGTACAATCCCTCAGAAAGTGGTCACCATTACAAAGGCTGCAAGGGAATTTGGGTTTTGGATTCTTCCGTTTAATCTTGTTGATCTCATCAACACTCCCAATACTATTAACAGTAATTGGTTTCTTAGAGCCAACATCTGATGTTGTTGGGGGCTTGGTCCTTTTCGGGCTCTTCTTCTTCTTCTCTTTCTGTTTCTTCTTCTTCTGATCAACCTGAATACTTTCTTTAGAGATTTCACTAAGTGAAGAAGAAGAAATGGAAGGAGACTTGATGGGCGAAGAAGGAGAAAATTCGACATGAGGTTGATGTGTGGGTGGTGTATTGACATCCAAAGTATTAGGTGCAACTGAAACATTGGGAGGATTCGGGATCACCAGAGTGGGGAACAACCAAACTGGTAATCCAATAGTGAGTCTCGGAAGACTCGGTGTGGCAACATATGGAGGACCAAAGTTTCCAAATGAAGGACAGGTATAAGGTTCCCCAGAAGAATGGGTTCCTCCATTGGTACTCCCAGGATTCGATGCCATTAACACTGACTTGACCTAAGGTCCACTAAGTAAAAGAAACAGCATACGCTAATAGGATCTAAGAATCACAACCAAGCAAACAGGACCTTCTCTCGATGACTGTACTGGTTGGTGATGAAATCCAACATCGCGTGATCATTTCCAGAAGGGGCAGGGATAGGGTGGAACAGTTACAATGGTGACCTGTTTAACGGACTTACGCCTTGGTGCAAGCTTCCACGCAGTAATTGTGGATTTACCCTCCAAGGAGCTCGAGTGAGTTTGACCAATGTTTGCTCCAGGTATAGTCAGACTTCCCATCACCGTCACCTTGTGTAAGACCCTAAATATTATGGCCACTAAGGTTACCAATTCACAATCAGCCCCTGGGCGGGAACAATCGACAGTTTGATCTGAACGTACGGGCAGGGTATCAAGCCCAAAATCAACTAAAAGGCTTCCACGCAGTAATTGTGGATTTACCTCAAAGTGATCCCCATAATATGATCTGACCACCATAATCAGTTAAACCACGGATGGTTAGTCCTCGTAGCTCACCCGAATGCGACCTCGCGCGTAACCCCTGTGTGAGAGGGGGATCCCAGGAAAATTTATACGATGATTGTATTTGACTCTCCCTAACTCAGGATGCTAGTGTTTTTTTTGGAAACTTTGGAGAGTTATGCTCACAGCCTAATCCAAAGTACTAAGCCTATTCTACTGTTGGTGGAGGATCCTAGAAAAGAAAAAGTTCCAAATAAATTTTAATTAGCGTTGATTTTTTTATGGTTGTTCTTTACGCAAAGGGGTGCATGGAAGTGAAACGAATGGAATTATGACTCAGAACCAAAGAGTGCATCAAATATGATAAGAAATCATTTCCTTTCGATGAACATCTATCTAAGGGAGAGAGAGAAAGTTCTTTTCACTAACAAACACTATTAAGGAATGTCCTCAAACAATTCTTTTTCTCAATCAAATCCTGATGCAATGCTAAAACTTTTGAGATGCCTTCTAATATGGACAATCAATCATGCAGATACTTTTTGTTGTTTGTATATGAATAATGATCAATTCAACACAATGCGTGTTTTTCTAATTATTGTTTGTATGAATGAAAATCAAACTAGCACAAGCAAAAGTCATACAAACAATACACCCTTTCGTCGCAATCAAAATGAAAAGCGAAAGAAAAGAAACAATCAAAGAGAAAACAAACTTCAAACCCAAAAAGAAAAGGTTGAAGAACAATGATCTTGAATAAAATCGAGATGAAGAGGTCTATAGGCCTTTGATGACCTTCACCAAGGTTTTTACTCAGTTAAACAGAGAGAAAGACAATGCATGAGTCTTGGACTCTAATCAACAGAAAAACTCAATAACAATAGTGAAGAAGGCTACAAGATCCAACTAGTAAGATGTTCGTTCTTCAAAAATACAGATGTCAAGGCTGAAAGGGAAGAAACATTGACTCACAAGGCTACTCAGCAGAAGAGACACAGAGGCAAAACCCTGGAAAAGAAATTATGGAGGGTTTTTTGGGCCAAAGAAGGTTGGCGCTCTGTTTCCAAAGGCAAGGA
The DNA here is from genome assembly GCA_009831015.1 of Picea engelmannii. NCBI lineage: Eukaryota > Viridiplantae > Streptophyta > Pinopsida > Pinales > Pinaceae > Picea > Picea engelmannii. The sequence goes on from ML778425.1 coordinate 23,350, forward strand.
GCGTTATAGCTCTCTTTGCAAAGATATGGGGGAGTGTTGGCATTCTGTTAACACTAGGACAGGGGTGCCAGGGTCTAAAAACTCCCAGAAATGTCCAAAAATCAAAAAATTGCAATTCAATTCCGACAATTATGCTGAGTGTGATGAGGTAAGGAGCCAATAAGCTCATGAAACCAATCAAAAGAGGAGTGAACCAGGTCTGAAACAATCAAGGGATAGAATAAGGTCAATGAGGAGAAAATCAAAACAAGAAGTTTCGATTTGAGGCTATCTCCCCAGTGGAGTCACCATTTTCTGTTGTAGGAAAATCTCCCTACGGACAGGTAGATCGCCTCTAAGATCTTGACCCTAACTCTAGACAGAAAATGCTTAACGTGGACACTGACTTCCTTTCAAATCTATCTAAGCTAACACATGGGAAGGAAGGATAATAGACGTACCTCTTTATCGACGTTTGTCCCTGCACACTCCTAGTTGTGCTTAGATCCTTTGCTTCTCACTGGATCAATCATAGATGCGAATGCGACAGCTTCATCGAGTCCTCTTCATCTAACCCTTACCTAAAATATCCACAACCTGGAAAACAGTAGCTTCACTTATCACTCTCCTTTGGCTGACTGTGTGTTTTCTCCAAGATCATAAGTTTCATACCAGCATTTCTTCCCCCTTTCCACCATCATAGAGCTTGTTTATATAGGTTAAGAGGAGATTAACCTCTTGAGTTATATTTAGAACAAGTTGGGGACTTCTTCCTTAGATCAGGGATCTCTTGATGAAACCAATAATTCGGACACAACTGCCTCCTAATCTCGAAAGATCCTCCCCTTATTCTCCTCAACGGGCCAACTACTACCTCAAATTAGGTAGTGCTCCCTTAGAAGGGGCATCAGAGCACTGTAGCACTACCTGGTAAGCTTTGGGGGAGCGCCAGCGCTCTCAAGATGAGAAATGCTCCTTCAGAGGGGGAAGGGGAGAATTATAGCGCTCCCTGAAGCCTTGTAGGGGAGCGCCAACGCTCCTAGAGCTGATATAGGGGAGCGCTCCCCCTCAGAACCTTTGTTTCAGAGATCTCTTCAGGTGTCAAGAGTTATTTGACTTCAGTAAACCAGTTCTTATTATTCAAATCAAGAACATGAGATGTTTTAAGTGTCTCCTTAGTGTCGCCGGCATGGCGATATGCTTTAACATCATTTGCGACACTTGTGACCAACTTGCGACACTTGCGAAAGTTGTAAGGAAGATGTGACACTTATGACAATTGAGAGGAACATGCGACACTTATCCAGCTGAGTAATTTTGACATGTAACACACAGTTTATGCACTTGTTTATGGTACAGGTTGATTACAGGTTGATGCATGGTTGATGCATGGTTCATATTTATTGGTACAAGTTTATAGCGATATATCTCACAGTGATAGTGTGACATTGGTTCCATCATTATACTTCTACTTCAGGGTGGCATGACGGGGCAAGGACAGGTGGTTATAGCCACCTTCCAGTTGTAGTCGGAGAACATTGGGGGTTGTAGCCTCCTTCTAGTTGTAGCCAAAGATTTGGGGAATTTGAGCTTCCCTCAGGTTGTAGCCTGAGAAACTAGGGGGTTGGAGCCTCCTTCCAGTTGCAGTTGGAAACAAAGGAAGTTGGTGCTTCCAATTAATGTAATTCTTCAAGACATATAAGAAAAATCATTCTGTGGTTTTCTCCCGATTTGGGTTTCCACGTAAAACACTGGTGTACTGTGTATGTGTTTGATTGTTTATTTATTACTGCTCATTATTGAATAATAATTCTACATTGATATAACATTTGAAGAAAAATGATTAATATTACGTTATTACTGATTTAGCCCCCCTCTCAGTAATCCAACACCATCCACCAAGCGGGGAAATAACTGTGTTTTTGTGGTTGTTGATCGCTTTTCTAAGATGGTGATTATGGTTGCCTGCAAGAAGAGCATCACAGCAGAGGCCACTGCCAAGCTCTTCTTTGAATGAGTCTGGGTACATTTCAGAATCCCACAAACCATTGTCTCAAATCGAGATAGTCAATTTCTCAGCACATTATGGTCAAGCCTCTGGTCACTTCTGGACACCAAGCTCACCAAATCCACGGCCTTCCACCCCCAGACAGATGGCCAGACTGAGGTTGTAGATCGAATGATTGTGCATATCCTTCGCATGTATAATTCAAAGCACCCTCTCACATGGGATGAGACCCTTCCCTATGTCCAGCATAGCTACAATCGAGCCCTGCATAGCTCAACTGGCCACAGCCCCTTTCAAGTGGGGTTGGGATTCCAACCATTGGGACCCATAGATGTTGCACTTCCCCTTGTGGTCACCTCGATCAACTCATCTCCTGCTCCAATTGAAGCTAACAAAGCCACTTGATTCATTGAGTGGATCCAGCACATCCGCCAATAGGTTCAGGATATCCTACAAAATTCCAATAACAAGTACAAACAACACCATGGTCAACATCGGGTGGTTTCATGTGGGTGACAAAGTTTGGTTACACTTGCAGAAAGAACGCCTTACATGACCCCATCGGAAGCTTTGCCCACTCCATTATGGGTCGTACACTATCACCAAGGCCATGGGGGATAATTATTTTGAGCTCAACATTCCTCCTTTCCTTGGTCTGCACCCAGTGTTCAACGTGGATCTTCTTCGCCCTTATTTCCCACCATTATTGGACACCTCAGAAGCAACAGAACACCTGACACCAACAGATCTCAACCCCGACTTCCTAAAACAGGAATCCAATGATCCGATTGTGGACAGAAAAATCAAGGGCACTCGACAACAAAGGATCCAGCTTTATCGAGTCGTCAAAGCAAGGCAGCTCTTGCACCAAGGAAAGTGGCTCACCCGGGACCAAATTCAGCAGAAATTTTCTCATTTGATGGGGGACCTCAACGCAATGGAGACCATTTCTTCCTAAGGAGGGAGGATTGATCCAGATGGATATCGGTGGCCACCCACCTTTTCCAACTGGCTCAAAACAATTTTCTGACAATTTTGGCAATTTACTATTTTTAGCAGTTTTAACTTCTGGGGCCATTTTGAGGGCCTAAATGAAGGTTTTTCGGGGTCAAGATCCTCAAAAATAACTAAATGCATGATTCATCCCCCAAAATGAATCTCCTTTATGATACGTTTCCAACGGGCTATCACATGCCTAAAACGGAGATCGTATGTAAAAGTTACGACCCCGGGAAGTTGATGTACTAACTTACCCAAATGGGGCCCACATGACTTTTGGCGCTTCATCTCCTAGGGTTAGGTTTTTGGATGTATAGGGTTTTTGGCATTCTTTCTTATTGTAAAAATTCCTTCAGAGCTTCATTATAATCTTCTTCTTGCGAATGCGCGCTGCCGTCACATCTCTTCTCAGAGATAAGCCGCCACCATTCCAACAAGCTTGTTTCCACTGCATTTTACAGTTTCAGCTTATTTCATTATTGAATAGAAAACAAGTTTTATTGTATCTCTATTATTTTGTGTTAAGAATCTGTTAATAATTTGTATTCATTTTGTTCTACTCATAAAATCCAGATCAATCTGACAATCCATATTTTCTTCGGGTCTTCATCTCTTCGGGCTTAGGGATTTTCAAAATCCTACGCACTCTTCCTTCCAAAGTGATTTCACCTGAAGACTCTAATATGTTGAAACGTACCCCCCTAACAATCAATGACCAAGATCTACTTCAGGTCTTCGACGATTCCACTCTTTCCTTGACACAGGCTTCTAAAGTGCTTCTGCTCCAGAGTTGTAGATCTTGTGCCACCTGTCACCCTTGACGACAAACGGTACATATTCACTTCGAGACTTCGACAAGTCCACTCTCTTGTGCACACAAAGGACTTAAGGATCATGCACTTTACCTGGATTGGACGACTGTCGATCCTCTGTGCTCATATCCTACGGCTGGGATCTATTTCTTCTCCTCACACGTTCCTCCTTCATCCTGGACCTTGATCTAATGGTCCAGATCTCTTCCTACAGTCTATCTGATGGTTGTTGTCACTCCTCCTCCTAAGATTTTGTATTCTCTTAGGCTTGGGAAAATTTCTAAGTGTTCAAAGGTTTTAGTCTTTGAACCTTCTCATGCGAAACCGGTTGAAAGGGTCTCCTCTTCGCTTTTCCTCCTAAGCTTTGACAATGAAGGTTTTCCTCGACTCGGGTGCACACTTGTACTCCACATGCAAACATCCACTATTCCTCCTGAGCTTGTGAGTCTTGGAATAAGTTCACTTCTGCACACACTCCTTGCGTTGTCTCGCTTGATATTTTGCTTACTCAAGTTCTAAGGTTTAGGTCCCTTGTTCTTCTTACAAGCCTAACTTCTAGGGTCTCATCAGTGTTTCTGCTAACACTGTCTCTTTTGAGATTTTGGATTCACTCAGTCTCTTAAGGGTCTCATTCCTTCTACTCTCTTCAAAGCATTATTGTGCCCTCCTGGAAACCTCTCACTCAAATCACACCTTAATGTTAAGATTCTTCTACAGAATGTTCAACAAATCTATGAGTATATTCCTCTAATACTCTTCTTATTGAACTCGACAGAGATTTCTCCTTATGCACTCTTGCACCTACTTGATGTCTGCCTAGCAGAGCTCTACAGAATTCTCAGTGAATCTGTCTCTATGTGCTTCCTCAGCACAGTTGCTCCCCTCAGGTATTCAACAACCTTGAGGTTTCCCTTGAGTTGTTGTCACTTTGGTGTGCCCTCTTGGTCCATTCTTTTCTAACTCCACAGAGTTTCGATGTGCACTCCTTACACTGGCTACAAAACTTCCAATGTTCTGTTGTGCACTCCTTCCACAACCTAAATAACCCAAAATGATATTTCTAACTCAACAAAGATAGAGGAATCTATATTCCTACTGCATATGAAATCTATCATACATCTACAACATACATTCATGAAACACATAAACACATAAACAATCATATGTAGGAAAAACTATTGTTTTTTTCGTTAACACGAAAATATGATTACAATATGTGTAGGCTGGACTGCAACAGAGTCTCAACTTTCTCAAGCTCTCTCAAAGAACTATTTTATCTCCTAATTCCTCCTCTGAGGATTTCCAACTAACTTGCAGCTACCTCCTATTCAGTAACAATACTCCTCTAGAAGCCTCATTCAGGCATACCATGCATCTACATATACAAGAGGTCCTCTAGGGTTCCCTCCGACTACCTCTCCTATCGAAGTAACAACTAACAACTACTCAAGATCCATTACATTAAAATCTGAGAGTGAAACTCCCAGATATCTCACGATCATTTAGTTTCTGAGCATTTCGCTCTTCTTCAATCATCCGTTCAAAATGGATCTACCGGAAAACACCATCTTTTAGATTCCAAATAATTAAAAAGGCACATTGTGGCATTGAGTTGTCCCTCCACATGGGCTTTTCTGACAATGCTCCTACATCAAGCCTCCTTCTAGTTATAGCAAGAGAATTGGGGAGTTGGAGATTCCTTCAGGTTGTATCCTGAGAAACAAGGGGGTTGGAGCCTCCTTCCAGTTGCAGCTAGAAAACAAAGGAAGTTGGTGCTTCAAATGAATGTAATTCTTAAATACATATAAGAAAAATAATTATGTGGTTTTCTCCCACTTTGGGTTTCCACATAAAAACACTGGTGTACTATGTATGTGTATGATTTCTCATTTGTTCATTGTTTATTTACTCTGCAACTATTGGATTATAATGCTACAATGATATAACACTTGCATTTTATGGTTAAAAAAAATTAAATTTCTCTATTGTTGATTCAACCCCCCTCTCAGTAATCCAAAAATTGGTTTCAGAGCTGGTTCCTTTAGGAAACAGTTTAACCACTAGAAGGAGATCATGGATTATAATGAGAATGCAGTACCATTGTTTAATGGTCAGAATGGTTTAAAGTATGAGTTATGGAGTGGAAGGAAGAAAGTATTTGTACAGTCATAGGGGTATTATATTTGGCTATCAGTCATTATGGGATATGATAGTTCAAAAAGGGAAAATACTACGGCTAAGAAGAAATTGAAGAAGAATAAAAAAATAGCATTGGATTTCATTTGGGAAGGATTACCTAATCCATCAAGAGAAGTAAATGTTCATCAGCTAAAGAACTTTGGGATAAGTTACATGACATATATTCTTCACCCATCAAAGATTAAGAAAATGCCAAAGAAGATGCATATACAGATCAAGAAGAATTATGTTCACCATGTCAAACAGATTCAGAAGATGAGGAGTACATAATCACCATAGGTGTGTTGTTTTTTTTTCATTGTGAAAAACGCGGACATCTTGAAATAGAATGCCATGAAGGAAATGAGACAGAAAAACTAATTGAAAAGGAAGAAAATTATGAAGCATAATTGATTAGTGCTTTAGATGAACTAAGAGAAGAAAACAAGTCACTCAAGAAATAATTGTTGAAATAAAAGGAAAGTGTTCACATTTTTTAAGAAGCCCAACAGGTCATCGAGAACTTAAGAACTCAGCTAGAAGATGCCAGAAAGATAGAAGAAAATATTCAATACCAAAAGAAGTATTTGGAATCCAACATAGCATCATAGAAGGAAGAAGCAGGAATGAGAGAGAAGATATTGACATATCATCTTAAGGAAATAATTAACGATCTAAATCAACTTGAAGCCGAGTTTGGTCAAGAAGAGAAAGGACTTGAAGAAGAAATAATCACATTAAAAATTCATCTTCAAGAAGAGAAAAGAATATAAGAAGTCATGAAGTCTTAGATAATGAAGAAATAAGAAGAGGTTGAAAAGATTGAATAAGAAGTTGTCACATTGAGAATTAAAATCGTCAAGCTCAACAAGAATGTCGAAGAGACAAGCATCCACATCAGTTATAGAGAATGAAGAGACGCACTTTATGTTCCTAGAAAAGAAGATTGAAGAAAATAGAAAGAGTTCTGCAGAAGTACTCAAAGGAAGGAATCATGGTCAACCAGAATCTAAGAAAATTATTGAAGATACATCTTCAATAAGACCATCCATGTTCAAGCCACAAAGAAGCTTCAATCATGATCATGATCAAACAAGGTAGAAATTCAGAAGTACTACACCACAAATAAGATCACTCACTCTCAGGTATGAAAATTTATTTTATGGTCATTGTTTTTATTTTACTAATTTTGGACATAAGGTTGCAAATTGCAGGGATTATAAAAGAAATGTTCAAGAAAGAAATGCCTATGTGGCCCCACATGACATTGAATGTTACAAATGGCATAACTATGGACACATAGCTAGTGATTGTAGAATCATGATCAATACTTCCATGAAAGAGAACACTGATATCATATATAAGAAAGTATGGATAAGAAAACATGAAGAACATGTGAATAAATACCAGGTCCCATAGATCGCAAGATGGACAATAAAACAAGATGAAGAAAATTATATAGAGAAAAAAAAAACATGTCAGATATAGAAAGGTTTGGGAAATAACTAAAAGAAAAGAAGGACAGGTAAATAAGGAACAAGTTCAAGAGATTGTACTTTCAAGCATTGTAGTGAAAGATGAATCCACATATAGAAAGAAAGAATTCAAAGCTCAGAGAAATGATGAATCTGCCAATGAAGATGATGATGAATACACATTAGAGAAGGAATTGTTCTGAGCCATCTGTCTTAGATACTTCCAGGTAATATGAATATTAGATAGGGGGAGTCTATGCGATAGCTATGACAGACCAAAGAACCATCCTTTGATTAGCATGCAAATTTTGAGTAGACAGATCTAGAGCAGTCAGTTAGATGAAGTATAATCAATTCTAGTTGTAAATACTACATGATAGTATAGTGATAAATGGGTCATCATTATGGACAATTGTGCATTAGAGTCTTGGATAATATTGACAGAGATGGATTCGTATGAACACTTAGAAGGTTTGGACAGATATATGATAGTGGATGAAATCATGGACTCATAGAATGGTTCAGAGAGTGGATCAGAGAGAAAGGAACATTATCATAATGGATGAGAATTACACAGGAAATGGTTTGAACAATGATAATGGATTCCAAATTGACAGATATTTTTGGACACATTCAGTGCATACAACTATTCACATTCAAAATAGAGTAATTCTCAGAAACAAAAATGGAAAAACTCCCTACGAGCTATGGAAAGGAAGACCAACAAATGTGAAGATCTTCAAAGTATTTGGAATCAAATGCTACATCAAAAGAGAAGATGAAAGAATGGAAAATTTTGACTCTTGTGTGGAAAAATGAGTACTTGTTGGTTACTCAAGTATAAGGAAATCATACAAGTGTTACAATTTGAGTTTGAACAAAGTTGTGGAAATCATCAATGTAACAATTGATGAAACAAGTGGATGAGAAATAAAAGAAGAAGAAAATGAGTCAGTGGAACAACTTTACAAAGAAGAAGCAAAAGATGAAGAAGGGTTCCAAAAAAGGAAGTGAAGACAACAACCTCTACATCAAGGTTAAGCCAGGAATTTGCAAAGGATATGCAGAATGAATTTGAAATGTCATTACTCAGAGAAATGTCCTTCTTTTTGGTTCTTCAGATATGTCAAAGCAACTGAGGAATTTTTATTTCTCAAACTAAGTATATCATATAAATGCTAAAGAGGTTCGGAATGGAAGATTGCAAACCAGTTACCACTCCTATGCAAACGAGTTGAAATTTGAGAAAAGATGATGATTCAAAGTCTACAGACCAGAGGCAATACAGATCAATGATTGTTAGCTTACTATATGTGACAACATCCAGACCAAATGTAATGTAGGCAGTTGGACAAGTGGCATGATTTCAAGCAACACCAAAGGAATCACATGTATTAGCAGTGAAGAGGATTTTCAGATATCTCAAAGGAACAAAATAGCTTGGATTATGGTATCCAAAAGGAAAGGATCTATCACTTATTGCCTACACATATGTAGATTGGGCAGTTTGCATTGATGATTGACGAAGCACCAATGGAGCAGCGTTCTACTTGGGTGAGTGTTTAGTATCTTGGTTAAGCAAGAAACAATCATCATTATCTTTATCTATAGACGAAGCAAATTATATTGCAGCATCAATATGTTGTACTCATGTTCTATGGATGAAACAAACTTTGACAGATATACAGGTTAAGTATGATGAGCCCATTCCAATATACTATGATAATACAAGAGGCATCAGTATCTCAAATAACTCGGTGATGCACTCCAAGACAAAGCACATTCCAATAAAGTATCATTTTCTACAGGAACAGGTTCTAGAGAATAACATCAGAGTTGAGTATGTGGGCATAAAAGAAAAGTGGCAGACATCTTTACAAAATTGCTTCCACGGGAAGCCTTTGAGTATCTTTGCTAGAGACTCGGAGTAATTTCTACTCCAAAAAGAATGTTTTTGAATGCTTATCTTATATGTCTTAGATTTACACAAGGAAGCACCATAGAGAGGACATTTCAGGTAGAGAGATCAGTTTCAGGAAGATTTCAGTCAGGGGGGGTATCCCGAAAAACAGATCAGTCGGGGAAGTAGCCCTGGATGGAAATATACCTTTTCCATTGATGACAAAGGGGGAGAGATTTATCAGATGCAAAGAACATAGGCATGGTTCCAGGGGGATCAATGGTCACAGGGGGAGAATGAGTGACATGACTTCAATATTGCATCAGAGTGTTTCCATCAATGCCAAAGGGGGAGATTTTTTATTAATTGTGTTGGTTTTCATTGATGTCAACCCTTGAAGAATGTTCGGTAGTGAATTCTGGTAGCACAATAGTTTGGGTAATGGACCAAATTTCGTTTGATGGATAATGGTATGAGTTTTGATATATTTTCATATAATACTATTCTAGATGAATAGTACATGTCATTCCATTTCGAGTGGTATGTGGAATGTCACATAAGTTCTCACTGTTAGAGAGTTATGGCCATGTGAAGTTGGAGAACCCTCATGAGTCATCTAGAAGCCCCCAAAAGGTCAAAGTAGTCAAAGTAGTTGCAAAGAAGAAATTATTTGAATAATAAAGTGAAGTGATGAGTGTACTATAAATCAAAGTGGATACAAAATAAATTATTTAAATAATAAAGTTAATGGAGAAATTACTAAGTGGACAAGTGGTTAGAAGTGGGTTAGCCCTAAAATAAGGAAAGTGGTTTAAGAGATTTTAGAAGGTAAATAATAAAATGAAGTGATGAGTGTAATATAAGTCAAAGTGGATACAAAATAAATTATTTAAATAATAAATTTAATGGAGAAATTACTAAGTGGACAACTGGTTAGAAGTGGGTTAACCTTAAAATAAGAAAAGTGGGTTAAGATGGTTAAAAGGTAACCCCTTTAGGAAGCTACATGAAAGTATAAATAAGAGGCAAAGATCTCTCATTTTAATCACACTTGATCATATTGAATATCTACAAGTGACTTAGGTAACCAAAGGATATCTAAGCTGAATTTCAGAGGGAAGGTGAAGTAAAGAAGGCCGAAATTCAAGGGAGCATAAAAAAATTTGATGATGTTTTCTTTACAGGTCATCTCACCATTTTTTGCAAAAAAAAAAATTCTAGAATGATTCAGACCGTGAAATTGGGAGGCCCTTGAGGAAACTTATCCTAATAGCTGTGATAAAAATTTCAGCTTGTGGGGCATTGTATATTTGGAGTTACAATTAGTGGAAAATAGGGTTTGTGGTTAGTCTTGAAACTAGTCTAAAACAAGTGTTTCAAGTAAAAACGTCATAACTTCTTCATAACAGATCCAGATGTATTGGGGCATGCTCTAAAAGTTCTCTCTCTATAATAAGCTAGAATTCAACAAGGTATACCATTTTTGCTATAACTCATTTTCTGAGAGGTTCCAAGTAGTGAAATATAGAGAAATTGCATAAAAGAAATTGAATAATATTGTGTACCATTTTTAGATCTTTATTCATTACAGGTACATAGTTATGATTATTGCAAGTTAGGTTTGTTGACTAATCCAAAATTAGTCATGTGAGACTAAAGTAAAGTTTGATGAAAAGGCTAGTCTCTTGTTGTTAAAGTTAAGGAAGGTTTGCATGTATGTGATCATATATACTAGGTCTATTACAGAGTTACAAATCAGATTTGGATGATAAAATTGATGAGGGATTTTTGTTTGACGTATGTTACAGATAGAGGTTGTATAACAGTGAGGTTGTGGCACATGGTTTGATGTAATGGTTTATGGTATTTGGTTGCTAGAGAAATTTTTTATAGTTATATTGGTATATGTATTTGGTATATGGTTAAGGTACATGTTGGGTACATGGTTGAGACAAGTAATTGATGAGTTGGCGCATACATGAGGTGTATAGTTGATGATGTTGCTACAACTTGATTAGTCATAGTTGATCAGTAGTTGATTCATGATTGGTACATACTTGGTACATGGTTGGAGGCACTTGTTAGTAGTATTGTTCACACATGGTTTATGGATGATGTAGCATACGTGTCTTGGTATATTATTAAAAGCACATATTGATCTTGGTGATGATTATGAGTTGTTGTGTTATGCTTGGTTGATGTACATCTTGGTGATATTGTGCATATGGTTTAGAGTTTTCTTGTTGATTGATCTTGGTGAGTAGATATGATTTGGTTGATAATATTCATGAGACATGTTGTTGTGATAGGTTTTTTGGATAGGTTATTTGTACAAGTTTGGTGCAAGGTTGATGCAGGTTGGTACAGTTGTACAGTGGTATATCTCATAATGATACTGTGAAAGTGGTTCCATCATTCTAATTCTATGTCAAGGCGGTTGGACGGGGCAAAGACAGGTGGTTGTAGCCACCTTTTGGTTGTATCCATAGACCATAGGGGGTTGTAGCCTCTTTCTGGTTGTATCCATAGAATTGGAGAGTTGGAGCCTCCTTCATGTTGTAGCCTTAGAAACTAGGGGGTTGGAGCCTCCTTCCAATTGCAGATGGCAAACAAAGGAAGTTGGTGCTTCCAATGAATGTAATTCTTAAAGACATATAAGAAAAAAAATTATGTGGTTTTCTCTCACTTTGGGTTTCCACGTAAAAACATTGGTGTATTGTGTATGTGTATGATTTCTCATTTTTTCATTGTTTATTTACTCTGCAATTATTGGATGATAATGTTACATTGATATAACACTTGCATTTTATGGTTAAAAAGGATTAAATTTCTCTATTGTTGATTCACCCCCCCTCTCAGTAATCCAACAGTTGTAGCTTCCTTCACCGGTTCTGCAACTTTAGGAGCTACAAGTTATTCTTCATATACTTCTTCAAGATGGAATCTTCTTGAATTCTTGAGTGTTGCATCTTCATCAAAGGTTACATCTCTGTTGATATCAATATAATGGTAACCTGGTATGTAAATTCTGAAGGCCTTAGAGACCTCACAGTATCCAACAAATATTCCCTTCTTTCCTGAAGGATCCAACTTAGTTCTCCTTTCTTTCGGAATGTGTACAAACACTAGGCAACCAAATATTTTGAGATGGCTTACTTCTGGATTATTTCTAGAGAACATTTCTTCGGGGGTTTTGAATCCAAGTTCACTTATGTGATAATCTATTTTGGAAATAAACTGATGTTCTTGTTGCGTCAACCCATAAGTGCATTGGAAGATCTTGATCGTGGATCATAGTCTTCACTGCTTCCATTATTATTATATTTGTTATTTTTTCTACATGATTTTTTTGAGGATTGTAGGGAGTGGTGAGATCCCTCTTAATCTTGACATCTCTGCAAAAGCTTACAAATTCTTTTGAGGTGTATTCTCCTCCATTATCTGACCTGAGTATCTTGAATTTTCTTTCTGAGAGATTTTCTATCAAGGCTTTGAATTCCTTGAATTTTCCAAATACTTCATCTTTTTATTTCCATAAATAAACCCAAGTCATATGAGAATAATCATAAATGAATGACACATAGTATACATACCCACTTAGAGAGGTTGATGGAATTGGATTTGTTAACACATAGAATTATAGGGGTACAAAAGAATCACTTTGGTTTTGTTTTTGAGTCACACATTTGATCCTTACATCATTACCTTGACATGTCACACCTCCATGTTGTACACAAGATTCCCTTTGTCATCATTTATTCATTTAAGTGTCAAGTCAGATTCGGGTGTATCCACTACCAACTCACTAAGAGTTTTCCCAGTGTACTCTAAGTATATCATGATTTCATTTGTCATCATTGCAAATTAAAGAACCATGACAGACGAGATATCATTGTTTTCAGCAGCATATTTAACCAATTTTTTATGGATCATGTCATTAGATATCCTAACAGTCTCCTCGAAGTATGCAATTCTTGTTTGAATCAACTGCTGCGAACTAGTAGACAGGCGTTGTGAACCCTCTATTCCATCATTGTTAAAATTGAGTCCTCTGCATCTTTCTAAAACTGCAAACTTAACAGAGTTATTATACCCCTATCCATTTTGTAGTGTGAAATTGATCATCTGTGGAAGCAGAATTAAAATTGCAGATGTGGTGATGCTGTTAACAAATTTTTGATGTTGATAAAAACGTTTTTTGAAAAGACTTACCTTTGTCTCCCTTCATTATAATTTTCAGTGTTTTTTCCTTAGCCTTCACTATAGAAGCTCTATACAATATTATCCTATTGGAAAATTCTTGTCATCAAAACCCTAATCTTTTATATTCCCTGTTTCACATCTAGTAGTCATTAAATATTACAGTAAGGTTTTATTCAAGCAACAATCATGGACAATCAATAGCACAGGAAGACTCATAAGGGAGGTGAAATTGTAAGGACAGAGCCCTATGACATGTTGGCCAAGGTTTCTACCAAGAGAAGCTCTAGGATTATAAAATGAATATGTTGAACCTCCATAACCAAGCATCAATTTTGGTCAAGTTTCCTGTGTTATGCATTTTTACAACTTTTGAGGATGTCTATGTTTTTAAACCATGATTAACTATTTGAACGTTTTGTTCTAGTCATTTACCAAGATTATGAAGTTGTTACAACATTTTTGGAAACTTGAGACATTTTTTGGAGGTTTTAAAACATTGGAAACTGAAATAGGATGCTACAGGAAAGTTCGTAGCACTGACACTGCGAATTCGTAATTTATGATAGTTTGCAAGCAATTAGCACACAACAGAAGATTGTTTTTCTTGTAAATTTTGAATTCCCATCTGGATTCCTCTGAAATTTGGTGTGGAGGAAAAAAATAGTGTTTTTGACTTGCTAAACAAAATGCATCCCAACCCACTTCTTATGTTTGGAGAAAATATAAAAACATCACCTAAAGGAAAGTTCACAATGCATGTTGTCACAGGCGTTGTGAACTCTAACAGTTTGAAAAATTCAAGCTATGGGAGGGATGCCAGCTGTCAAGGAAGGTTCGACTAGTATCCTAGGAGTTATTTGGACATGAGGGACATTTTTTCCATCTCTATATCAAGCAGAATGACTTGTTTCAAAAGGCATTTATCCCAATAGGAAAGATCCCAAAAAATAGGAATTTGTTAGGTTTTTGTTGGAATCTTTTGTAACAAGACTCCTAAATGGAGGAGGATCATATGTATCTCCTTTTTTTCAACCTACTTGTGGTATATATAGATCATTCACTATAAATGAAAGGGATTTTGAGAAGGAAAGGGTTGGATTCATGATCCAAGAGAGGAGAGAGCTGCAATGGAAGTTTATCTGTGTATTTGTAAGCCTGAAGGCATGTGTTGTAGGCATTTTCTGCCATTAGAGATTCATGAAAGTTTTGATACCAAACTATTTTTATCTTGTTTCCATTCTTTCTTATCATATTTCTTGATCAATATTTACATATTTTGAATATCAAAAGATTCCTTTGGTTAATGGATTCATGAGCTGCAAAGGATTTCTAGTAATTGACTGTTAGTCATTGATTATTATTCAAGCACTCTTTAATATATCTTACAAAAAGGATCTTTGTTATGTGGATATTATTATTTTTTTTACCTTCTATTCTTCTACCCATATTTGCATAATCCTTTTTTATGGTAGGCAAACTGATTTCCTTTTATCTACAAAATGTTATGACTCCATGCCCAATATAATGTATTTGCAAGCAGTCTGTTGTCCTCCCTTTTACTCTTCTCTTGTTGATCCACCAAGTATAACATGTTTTAATCATTTAAATCAAATGGGTATTGGGCTTATACTCTAGCAGTCCGAGGGTGACTCTCAGTGCTAATAGGACCACATATATCTTAGTTGATGAGATCTGAGATTCCTTTTGTTTTACTGTCTCTCTTTGGGAAATTATAATTTATGTTCTTTCCTTGTGCACATCCCTTGCACACACCTTCATGATCAACCTTGAATTATGGTAGACCTGTAACTACATTTCTTACATATGGTAAGGATTTGTATTTGATGTGATATAGTATTTTATGCCAAAGTTCTCAAGGACTCTTAATGGAGTGAGTCAAGGCTACATCTGAGTGACGTTTTAACTTGTACAGACCACCTTCTTCTATTCCAATGACAATTGCATCTTATATGGTTTTCCCTTTAGGCCACATGAGAACTTCACAATATATGAATGCAACCATGAATAATTTCTTATATAAAGGTGAGATAGAAATTAAGTTCTTCTTCAAACCGGGTACATATAGTACATCCTTCATTTTCATAGAGGTCCCTGAATCAAGTTTGTAGGTGGATTCTCCCACTCCTTTGATAGGGTACTGGTAATCATCTCTAAGTGTAACTTTCTGGTGAAAGTTATTTTCTATAAGGTTAGAGAGAATTTCTTATTGATCTTTCATGTTCTTAGAGGCACCACTGTCTATGAGCCAATTATCCTCTCTAGGCGTCACAGATCCTGAGAGGGTAGAGAATAAAACATAGTCTTCAATATTTTATTTAATCATCTTTGTGTGTGGCTCATCATCTTCATTTGTATGGGCATGATGTCTTTTTTTATTTCTCTTCTTTTATTCTTCCCTTCTTGCAGGGGAATTATTATCAATGTGTCCCATCTTATCACAATGATAGCATTGATAAGAGGAGAAATATGTTTCTCTTCTTTGACCCTTCTGATATTTCTAGAAACTCCTTGGCGGGTGAGATTATTTATGGAAGTGGGTGAATATATTTGGGGAGTGGGATTCCTTATGAAGGTGGGTCTCTTTTTGGAAATGAGACCTTTTATTTCCTCCTTTAGCATGAGAAGCTAGGGCTTGATCTTCATCCCTTAATAGTATTGCTTCTTTGTTGGCTACTCTTGCTTCTTCTTGAACACTTTCTTCCCAAAGACTGTCAAATTGGAGTTTCTCCTTTCTTTCACAAATAGTTTAGATGAAGTCATCCCAAGGTCATGTAAGACCATTAAGAGTTGTCAATATGAGTTCATATTCATATATTTTGTCTCTAATTTCTTATATTTTTACTTGAATTGAGAAACCCTAGAGAAATAGTCATGAACAGTTTTTCCTTTCTGCATCTTTGTATTCTTTAGTTGGGTTCTCACATTCAACTTCCGGTTCATATTCCTTCCTTCATACATCCTGGTTAGGGCATCAAAAATTTATTTTGGACTATTCTTAGAAGACACTTGAGGGATCAAGTGGCATTTCATAGAGTCTTCAATGATTCTTTTGGCCCTAACTATATCCTTCTTGTACTTTTCTTTGGTTGCATCTTCTTCGAGTTCTAGTACATTTTCCTTTATTAATTTTGCAAGGTCATTCTATTAAATAATGAGTGCAATCCTATATTTCCAAGAACAGAAGTTTTCCACACCTTCTAACTTGTCAACAAGCTTGGTGCTTGTATACATCTTGACCTGGAGCTGGGAAAATGACCAAATAATGAAAGTTCTCATAAAGTGAATCTGAACTTACCATGAGATGCTCTGGGATGAGGCGAGTAGAATAGAGTTGTCTAATTTCAAAAATTTCAAGTTCTACCCCTTGAAACTAGACCTACGCAAATATGGATTGGTACTTCAGGTACTGGTTCTAGTTTCCAGGTTTTCTAGTACTAGTGAAAACTAGGGTTTCACTTTTCAGAGGCTCTAGCCACTGAAAAGGTGTGCTCAAGATGCCAATGAGTTCGCTAGGCTAGGGCACACTACCCTAGAAGGTTTTTAGTCAGAAATTCCCTTCCAATAAAAAGACCTAATTTTCTTGTATGACAACAATGATGTTTTTGGTTACCCAATGAAAGGTGCTCTACTCAGTTTAGCTCTGATACCATGTTAAATTTAGAGAAACTATTAAGTTCTTTTCAATTTAATAGACAATAATAGCATAAGTAGGATCATTGAAAGAAACACAATCACAAGGTACACAACATTTTATCCTGGGAAACCCTCATGGGGGATAAAACCCAAAAACAAATTCCTTAATATAGATTATCAATACAATGCCAAGATAAAATACCAAACCACCAACAATATCCAAGAATAACCATGCACCTCTCTCTTCTCCTTCTTCTAGCTGCATCTTCCTCCAAAACTTGTGCACTAGATGAGTGACTTCAGTGAGTGAGAGAATGAGGCACCATCCTCTCTTATTTACACTAGATGATAGGCACTAGGGTTATATCTATTCACCAAGCAGAGCTGACTTCTTCAACTAGTGGTTAAAACCACTTTAATTATCCCTAGGGGTCGAATTTACAAGAAACACCATATAACTATGGTTTGACCAATCCACAAGAGGGGATTTGGTCTTATACAAATCCCGAAATGATCAATCCACAAAAGGGAATTTGATATATAAGATAATAACTCAATTATAATTAGAATATTCTTCGCAGTTACAATATTTCAACAGATGGAAGAGAGATACATATTCCAGAACTGACATACATATGCCATGGGTTGATAAGGATAGATCGAAGATTCAGAGGCTTCAAGGAGATATGAGATATTATGGGAAGATTCCTTTGTTTCAGTAGAATTTTCTAGAGTGACCGAGGAGGAAGCTAGTTAGAAGGACTGGGATACATATAATTTCCTTGGTTTTGAGACCAGAAGGGAAGTAAATGGTGACTTCCAAGTTGATCTACAACATCAATCATGTTGCAGACAAATATCCTAGAGATGTACACAACCTAATTTGTTTCCAAAGGATTCTCCAAGCAAGAGGGTGAAGACTATGATGAGACACTTGCTCCAATATATTTATATTGATGAACAGGTAGCAGATATGTTGACCAAGCCTCTGTCAGGGACAAGCTTCGAGTGGTCCAAATGTTTTTTTCTCTAGTAGTGAGAAGTGACGTGTTCCCCAGTAGAGGGAAGGGATGAGATCCCCAGTAGTGGGTGCTACCCCAAATCATTTTGGTACTCCAATGTAGGATGGTATGCTACCCTATCGCAGGTTGGTATGCTACCTTAGTGCATGTTAGTACCACAACATAGGCTGGTATGCTACCCCAACACAGGTTGGTACTCCAATGTAGGATGGTATGCTACCCCACTGTAGGTTGGTACTCCAATGCATGCTCATATGATACATGAATGCAGGTTTGTACTCCAATGTAGGTTGGTATGTTACCCCAACGCAGGCTGGTATGCTACCCTAGCACATGTTGGTACTCCAGTGCAGGCTGGTATGCTACCCCAGCACAGGTTGGTACTCCAACACGCAGGATGGTATGCTACCCTAACGCAGGTTGGTACTCCAACGTAGGCTGGTATGCTACCCCAGCGTAGGTTGGTACTCTAATGCAGGCTGGTATGCTACCCCAGTGAAGTTTGGTACTCCAGCGCAGGTTGGTATGCTACCCTAGTGTAGGTTGGTATGCTAATCCAACGTAGGTTGGTATATTACCCCAACGCAAGTTAGTATTCTACTCCAACAAAGGTTAGTACGCTACTCTAGAGAAAGTGCAGAACATACTATTACATATAGATCTATGATTGACAACAGGACAATGACCGAGGTGTGCAGAAGCAAATAAGCAGTGATGATGGTATTTCCAAGAGGAATACCTTCCTATTTAAGAGGGAGTGTTAAATGTTTTATTCAAATTATGTGTGAGCTAATGCATTACTAGTTCTGTATGAACTAGATGTCGACTTGTAGTCTCAGAAATGATTCCCAGTTAGAGTTTCGATCAGTAGCATTAGAGGTTACTAGTTGGAGGTCTAACCAGTAGTGTTGGAGGTGTTTTCCAGCTAGATGGCTAATGTGTGGATATGATGGTGATACTTGCTACATGATTTGTTTGATTATATTATAGTCTGTGTGGTTATCGTGATGTTACCTGTAGACTAGTCTGCAATACCATGTGAGTCTTTCCCATGCCATGTGATATGGATGGATTTGTTTGAGACCACTGCATGAAGAACATATTAGTTAATACCTCCCTAGATAATAGGGAGTGTTGATGTTTTGGTAGTTGTGGGAGGTATTAACCTCCACATGTAACCTTTGTCTTAGAATAGAATATCCCGGAAGCAAGTGAACCATTAAACATATGTGTGGAAACCATAGAATAAAATTCGGCCTAGCAGAATAAATAATATTAGAATATTATATTCCAGAAATACAAGTTGGTCGCACAGGAAAAAGATAAAAAAAAATTATAATTACCATAAAGTCAGGTCGGCCCAGCCAGAAAAGTCATTGGATAGATTAATATAAATAGAGGACGTTTTAGCTCATTTTTACACCTAGTTAGTGCACAAGTCTTGTGTAGAGCTGTATTTGCAGCTATAACTGGAGCTACAAGGAGGAATAAGGGTGAATGGTCATATATTGGTCTTTTTCTCTCTTTTGGTGATATTCTTGGTGATATTCTTGCTAAGTATGGTGAAAATTTGAGAGAGAGAGAGAGAGAGAGAGAGAGAGTAGTGCAGTTGCAACTGTTGCAGTTGTGTATGGTACTTTTTCTATGAATATGGAGACTCTCTTTATTTTTTGCTACCCTTGGAGAAGTTGTGACCTACTTGTCTTGAGTAGTTGTTTCACTTAGAAACTAGGGTTTATTTGTTGGTTCTGGAGTAAGCTTGCCATAATTATTCTAAGTAAAGGTTAGTGTGCTCAGGGGTGGAATATGTGAATGCCTATGGTTGGGTGACAATGATGTGACATTCTCTATGGTTAAACGAGCATACCAAAATTTCAACACATATTATTCCTTTAGGATGATAAATTTGGTCTAATGTGTTGTCATGTGTTTTGAACATCCACTATCAATGTACCATTGACTTCCTTTGTCTTGAGCATACATTTCAAGTCCACATTCTTCCTTATTTGGTTCTTCTTGCTTCCTTTTCCACACCTTTGTATATTCTTCTCTATGCTTGGTAAGAACATCTTCTTCCCTTTTTTGTTTAGGAGACTTTATCATGATGCTTCTACAATAATGTTCTATGTGCCTATAGTTATTGCATTTATAAAATTCAATATTGTAATCAAGTAGGGGAGAAAATTAATTGTAGTTTATATCAACAAACCCATGAGAACCTATGGTTTTGTTTCTCACATAAACATTCATCGAGGCCTTATAAGAACCTATATTTTTATCTTTCACATGATCACTTCTTTCATAATATCTACAATATATTGTTTTATGACGAAAATTATTGCAATAAAAACAATAGCCAAGAAAGAGATTTTGGTACCGTGTTGTGAAAGACCTTCTTGGTGGAACAACTCTTCTGAACTCATTCTTGTGAGAATAATCAAATTTATGATCGTTATCATTATCTTTTCTGATGTTGCCTTCATTGTTTATGGATCCTTTGAGAATATTGGCATAGTTTTTAGGATTTTCTTCATTTTCCTTTTCTGATGGCTTTGTAACCTTAGTTATTGCATCTCCCTTGAGGGTCTTCTATTTTTCATCGTAGTCGAGACCTGTCTTAATAAAATATGGCTTTTGGAAATTGAGAATATTATCTAGGATTTCACTACTCTTTCCAAATTTCAAGCTTCTATTCAATTGATCATTGTTTTTCTCCAGTTCCTTTCTTAAGGAAACTATTTTAGCTTCTAGATTCTCACAATTTTCTTCCTTTTCTTTCAATTTTCTTCTCACCACTTATTTTACCCTTTTTTCCTCTTCAAGTTGAGTCTTCAAGATGATAATTTTCTTCTCTGTTTATTCAATATCTTGATCTTTCTTTTCATATTTCTACAATTTATCTTTCTACTTTCTATTCTTTCCCCTAAGTCAGTATATTTCTTCTAAGGCACTAACAATTTTTTCTTCAAGATTCACTTCCCCATCAATGTCTTCTTCTTATGAATATGATTTTTATTTCAGATTTTCTTCATTTTATTTATCACTAGGATTTTCAATCATGTCTATGAAGAGGAATTATTATTTTTCAATATTAGAAACATATCCATCACTTTCTTCAGACGAACTACTATCCTGTCTAGAGTAGAAACTCTTCTTCTTCGAATATTTTCCTATTTTTTATCTATAAGGTTTGATTTTATTTTTATGTTATTCTTTATCATTACTATCATCATCATCATTGTCTTCCCTTTTTTCATATGAACATTTAACGACAAAATGTCCTACTCTACCACAATTACAAAATTTGAAGGGTCACTTACCTTTGTATTTTCTAGATCTTGTTTTTAGCTTTCTCACAAATTGTTCTTCTTTTGTATATGATTCATGGATGGAACAAACACATTTTTTTTTCCTTTTGTCTTCTTTGATGATTTGAAAGATGCTTCCTTCTATGATAGATTTTATTTTTTGTCCTCATCTCATATGTAGTGAGAATCCCATGCAACTCATCCATTGTTACTTTATCTAGATCCTTCATTTCTTCAATGGTAGAGACCTTGGAATCAAATATTAAGGGGAGATACCTTACAACATTTTGCACAATCATTTGTTCTTAAACCTTACCATTGATTCCTCTGTTGGTGTTAAAAATTTCATCCACTCAAAGGAAAAAGGCTGCAACATTTTCTTCGTCTTTCATTTTCAAGCTCTGGAACTGTCTTCTATGAGTTTGGAGATTTTCCTTTTTCACCTTGTCATCTCATTCATAGATGTTTTCAAGTTTGTCCCAAATATATTTTTCCAATACATAATTCATTACCTTAACAAATTATGATTCTAATAGACCACTCAAGATATCATTCATGGATTTTGCATTATGTTCACTAGCCTTCTTCCTGACATTATTTTTTGGTGGAGTCTTTTGGGATGTATACCCAATCACAACTGATTTCCAAATATCAAACCCAAGAGCCATTAGATAATTTTGCATCCTAATGCTCCAAAAGGAATAATTTATTCTCTCAAACAATGGAGCCTTGTTTGTGGAGAAACCTTCATGGAAATCCATGTGTGCTCCCAAGATCTACCTTCCAGTGATTAGGATATTTCCGAAGGAACCTGCTCTGATACCAATTTTTGAACTTATGCTTATATTGATAGGAGGGGTGAATCAATATAATATAATTTTTAATTTATCTAAGCATTCATAAATCATTCATTAGATGAGAAACATTAATAACAAATAAACTCAAATTTTTGTAGGTACCAACCTATTGTTACAAATATTGTAGGAACCAACCTACTAAAGACACCAATCTATTTAACTGTGCACCAACCCAGCAAGATGTAGGAACCAACCTACTGGAAACACCAATCTTCTCAACTGAGCACCAACGCAACAACACCTGTAGGCACCAACTAGCTGGAGACACCAATCCCCTCACCTGAGCACCAATGCAACAAGATATGTATAGATACCAAACCAATATCTTCATACACAGAGTACTTATGACTTCACTTGTATGCTTCATTCCACAGACAATCCTTCAAAGCCTAGTCACATGTAGCCTCCATGCCTTAGTGAGCCTCATAACATCATTCCTAGAACATAATTCATGATGACAACAACACAACCTCATAATAATGCACATTCCATCATCACAACCTCAAAATAGCTCACACGGCAACATCACATACCTTCAATTCTTCATTGTGATCCTTGAAAACAAGAAATCCCTAAGACTTTTGTTGCACACCTTTAGATCCCAAAAAGACACCCCAACTCCTTTAGCACACCTTAGATCACTTATGTTCACCTTACACTTGATCTATTTATTGGTTTCTATCCAAAGGCGCACATCAATACAAGGAAAATACCTTATAGCGGAGGTTTTTTGTGTTACAAAATTGGCAAAAATTGTCAAAAAAAACTCCGCAAAAACATATGTTTTTAGTAGCATATTTTTTTGTGGAGATCATAACAGAACTTAATTATAACTAAAAAAATCTGGGCAGGCAGAGGTTTTAACGGATGTTTTTCTAGGCGGTGTGATTCATGGTGTATATGCACCGATGCATTCTCATACATAAAGAATCGATCCTTACATTTCAAAGAAAGCACCAGGGTAGTCCTAAAATAATGGGGCCCCGATGCGCTTATAAATACTAACAGACCAGTGATTTAATAACAACAATGCACCGGTCTAATTTATGATACTATGCACCGATGCTTTCTCAAACTTAAAGCATCAGTGCTTACATTTGACAAAACGCATTGGGGTTTTCCAAACAAAATTGGGGCATTGGTGATCTTATAAATCATAATGCACTAAAGCTTTAATATAAACAATGTATCAGTCGAATCTATGATACCATGCACTGGTGCGTTACAACACAAACACGACCGATGCATGAAATTTAGAATGCACCGATGTAGAAGTATGATATTGAAGCACCGATTCACTTTTGTAATTAAATGCACTGGAAGGACATTATTTATTATTATAATTATTGTTGTTAAAATAGTATTACGATCAGTGTTGGTTCATTAATATTAGCACAGGTGCGTATTTCATTACAACGTATGTGCTTTTAATAATTAACCGCATCGGTGCTTTTTAGCATTAAACACATCGGTTTTCATTTTCTCTTTTTGAAAACATCGACCTGTGGCAGTGCAATTATTGTTGGTTTTTTAATTCCATTGTTCATAAAACAATTGACATATATCGTATAATAGTATTTATATAAATTAAATTTTGAGTAGTGCATTTGGATATGATGTTTAGATTAATTTGTTATATCATCATATTTCACATCTCTTCATTATAATATTTAACCATCCATATATTTAATCAACGATGTAAAATTTTGCAGGGACGTTGGACAACACAATAGAATAAAATAAAATGTGTTTTATTATATATGAATAAGATACTCTTTGTCATATAAAATGTGACACTTATTGGTAAACCATTGTCTTTCAATTGGGACACTATGTCCATTACATTAAACAAAATGTCTGATTTTCATAGACAATTATTTCAAAAAATACAACTTGCATTGATATCCAAATATATTGACAATCATTCTTCACTGGAACTATTGTCAATGCTCCATGGCTTGGGTTATTTGGTCGAATGTTTTGTTGATTGCGTCAATTGTTTTCTTCTTATTCAAGTTCCATATACAAAAATAAAAACAAAGTGTAATGAGTGTATCTACATTGTTAAGAATAATGAAAATTTAAATAAATAATATACATGAATATAAATTGAAAAATGGCGTACCATAGAAATAATTGAGTCCTAAATGATACATATTATTTCAAAATCAAATCTCATGCCTTATCTCAACAACTCTTATGTTGGCACATTTCCATACTTTGTTTCCTGCAAGTTTTATACCCCATAATAAGGCATAGATATAATATAAAATATTTTTTTGTTCCATTAATTATAAAATGAGAGAAGCAAAACAACATAAATACTTACAAATTCCACAATTGATTTTTGATATGCCAACATAATATACTCACAACCCTTATTTAACCCAATGTCAATCAATTCTTTCGATGGCTCTTCTTTGCATGTTAGCACCTGTTTGAAGACATTCAAGGATGGTTGTTGTAAAACAACTTAAAATATACAAAAATGAAATCTTTTAAGTTAATCTTATAAGGAAATAATAATTACTAACAAACTTTTATATCAACCCTTTTCTTCCTTGCCGTCCAGTTTTGTGTGTTGAATGGGTTCCATTTTGTTTTCTTTTCTGCAAGAAAATACTTGAAAATTAATATTTAATGCTAATTTATTTATTTATATGTACCTAATAGAAAAATTCAATGATTTCATACATTTAAAGCACATTTTTGTTGAGATGATTCCTCCTCCGATGCAATTATGTTCATTTCTTTGACCATCTCCTTGTACATTTTTTTGTACATTCCTACTGACATATTTCGGATATCATCTCATTGATCCTTTGATATTTTCATAATCTTCCTCAAAAAAGTAACATGACAATAAACTATTTTTATATTGAGATATGAAAACTAAATATAACAAAAATGATATTAATAAATGAATGGTTTGTAGTAATGTATACATATTCTAGAAAAAACATTTTTAGGAATATTACTTTTTGAATGATTCTCTTTTTTTGGTTGTATTCTTTTTCAATTGCAAGTCTGACAGGTCTCATTGACCATTATGCTAGAAACGCTTCATGTAGTTTATATATAACCTGGTTCTTGGAGTCATTGGATTGATTTATGTATTGTAAGTGGAAAATACTACATTCATTCCACTATATCCCTCATAGTTTTGTAAAAGTTTTTCCCCCTTTCATTAACCTCCAACACCACTCCAGATGCGCTAAGGACCAATTCATCATCATTTACATCTTCTATAATTTTTATTTTCTTAGGACAACATTTTGTTCCTTTAATGTTGGTCCATGTAGAACATTAAACATATGTGAATTAATAGATTGTTTGAAACATGTTTTTTTTTTTATATATAAGTAAGAATTTATATATAAGGAGCCTTCAAAAAACCAGAGTTAGAAAGTGTGCAATAGTGTTTTACTGTAATAGCTGAACTACCCTATGGGGAAACCAGTTCAACCAGTCAGTGTTGGGATCAAAATGACTACCAGTCTTATAAAAAAAGGAAAACAGAGCGAAGAAAAGTAAACTAAAGTCATAAGTAAAACACTAATACTGGCCTTCATGAGGCCACAGAAGACCCATGTGTTGTTCATACACTTGGCTTGTAAGTTGGCCAGTCAAGTGGAGAGGTGGCCTGGGTTGCAAGCTCCCATGGCTCCTCTTCGACAGTTTCCCCTCTCCATCACATTTTCTCATGCGTGTTGGCATCTGAGTCACCCATTTCCAGTCTGTTGTCAGGCCATGTGCCTCCCACTTTTCTGGGCACATGCAAGCACAATCTTGCTGCAACGTACGCCCTGGGAGTTTCTCCTTCAGTGGGCATGTATTCCTCATCCATGGCCACGTGAATGGCCTACCCAGAGTCGCCACCTCCTGTGGGAAGCCCCCTTTCACTTGAGTCTCCTGTATGCATGTGCTCTGTTGCCCTCGCTACTTATAGTGTGAAGTGGAAGGCCCCCTGGAAGGTGGAGAGGATTTGGAGGAGCGCAGAGGTCTTCCCGTCCAGTAGCTCCAGCCGAAACTGAAGGTCATCCAATCCCTATCGAAGCTCGAAGACCAGTCGGTAGAGAATGGCCAAGTTGTCCTACAATTTCGAGTCTAGGACTGAATCTAAAAAGGAATGTGGCCCAGGATGAGGTTCCTGTAGAATAGGTTATGCTTCCAAGGGTGGGCGAGTGGAGGAGGCCTCTAGTGGAGCCGGTGTGTTGGCTGGTGAATTTGGTCGTACTTCATGAGGTTCCCAAGATGAGGAGGCTCTATCAAGGATGTGTCTTAGGGGAAAACCATGAGAGCTATCAGAGAGTGCCAAACCCTCAAGCCGTGAAGCGGAAGGGGAGGAGGTGGTGAGTGGTTCTTGTTCAGATTGCGAGGAATACGAGGAGAGTGAGGGGGACGACCCAAGGGAGGTTGCAGGAACCTAGGCGAGGACCAAATGAGGCCGAAGTGGTTTCTAGGGAGAGCCTCTCCTTGGCTTTCCTCTCTGTCTTTTCATTCTGACGGTCCAGGGGGAGAAGGTGAGCACAGGAAAAGATCCTAGATGGTTGAGGAGGAGCTGGAGAAAAATTCGGTTGCAGGAGAGCACAACAAAGGAGGGAGGATGGAATGAGGCATGGCTTCACTGATGATGAAGAAGAAGGCGATGTCACATGTGCAGAGTAATGGAATGTTCAATGAGAAGATCCATGGAGGGGATAGCTTGAGGAGGTCATGCGCACCAGGCTTAATTGTGCCTGGGACGTCGTATGGGGGAGTTAAATGCATGGGGGTGGCGGTGGTGCTTGCCACGCTTCAGTCACATGGCAATCACCATGCTAGCCTCTTCGTGCCTCCTCCAAGTGCCATGTGTACCACACTATCACCCCATCCGGGGGATTATTTGAAACATGTTATCTAAAATTTTAAGTATATTATTAATGAAAATTCAAAAAAGAACTCATATTGAATAGAATTTTTCCATTCACTTGATTCATCCTTTTGCAATTTCCCATCAAATGTTTACGCTCTTATGCACTTAGATCATAAAGAATATTATCGAGATTCCTCATTTTATGTCTCTACAGCACACACAATAACAAATACATATTAGTTAAACTTACATATAGTTCAAACATATTAATTTTGTATAGAATTTACAAAGAACTTGTCTTTTTAACATATTAATTTTGTATAGAATTTACAAAAAACTTGTCTTTTTTTGCTTTTTGGATGGGATATCATTGTGTCGATCATAATTTTTGTTACTTAAACTATTCTCACACATTTGTTTTATCAATATACAACATGTACCATTCAATACACAAGTTATTAAATATATTTTATAAATAAATCACATAATTTTCAACTAAAAAAAAATGGTTTGGGTGCGCTTTAATAAGATTAAATCACTGGTGTGTTCCATATATGAAACACACCAATATCAAAAAATAAATTTTTAAAAAACACTTTAAATTACAACGGTGCGATATGTATCGTTAACAAAACCACTCCTAGAGTAAAAAAGTGAAAATAAAAAATACCATGAACAAATAAAATTACACACTGATGAACTATTTTTTTTTAAATTATGTTGTAGCATTTTCGGTGTGCTTTATCCGTAAGTGCATCGATGCATTATATTCAAATAGGCACACCGATAACTTGAAACTGTTTAAAAAAAAACAAGATAACGCGATAAGGTTTGGATTTGATGTAATAATTGGTCCCCTTGCATCACATGTCAAATGCCTTTTATATGGAAACACAAACCCATTGAATTTAAAATGCCTAAAATGAAAATCCATAATTGTGAAGTGATAGAGGAAGTTAAACACTAAGGTGAAATTTTGCAGTCACATAAGCAAGAAGAGCAAGGGTTTAAGGTAAGTATAAATGTTTTTTATTTTTTTCTAAATTTTAATTAAATATAAATAGATATACAAATTGTAAAAAAAATTATTATTAAAATCAACAGTAAAATTTAAAATTTATACTATGCATGGTTTTGAGTGAATCACAAAACCCTTCAAATTTTGATCTTCTGAATAATTTTGTTGCTCCAAAATGGTTTTGAATGAATCGCCATACCATTCAAATTTTGATCTTCTGAATAATTATGTTGTTCCAAAGTATTGATTTGCTACTCCACAGTGCTCCCCTACATGTCTCTCTTGCAAATCTCTCCCCTGTAAATTTTGGCAAAATAATAAAATTGTGAATAAATTAATACTATTTAAAGGAATTTATGAAAAGGGTTTTAAATGAATCACCATAACCTTCAAATTATGATCTTTTGAATAATTTTGTTGTTCCAAAGTATTATACTACTCCACAGCGGTCTCCCGTATGTCTCTCTTGAAAATATCTCCCATGTAAATTTTGGTAAAATAATGAAATAGTGAATATCCTTTTACTATTTAAAGGACTTTATTAAATTAGATCTTAAATTCTCGTTCATTTTTCAATTGTAAAAAAACAAATTCACATTTTTTTTAAGTTTTACGAAACCCCCACGCATTTATTAATATAACGCACTAGTGTGCTTGTTTATACAACGCACCGGTGCACTAAAAAGTTTTGGAGTACCGATATCATATGATTCTTTTTTATTTATTTGAATTCATGAGAACCGGTGTAGATCATAATTAAACGCCTTGGCGCTTTATATTTTATAGACACACCAATGTGTTTGGTTTAAATAAGTGCATTGTTATGCTTTAAAAGTTATATGAATTTTTGTTTTCACACAAATAGTATCTTCATCTTAAATTATCTTTTAGGATGCATCCACATGACTTGCAGTACTTCATAGTATACATTTTTTTTCTTAAATTCACCTTATTCTTAAAAATAATATTGTTGATTTTGCTCAAATGCAAGGAGAAAAACATATAATATCAAATGGCCAATTCTTCAAATTCCATCTTGTTCCATATTGCTCAAAGTCCATCACAGATATCTCCATTTCCATTTCCAGTAAGTTCAGATTTTATTTATATTTCAATTATCTAATTGAATTTTTTTTATCCATGTCAATCTAAATAAAACTGTATCCAAATTTGCAGGATCCCGATTCATAATCGAGTTAAGATGTAGAAAATATTCGACCAATTCAAAAACATTGGAAGCTCTTATCAAGAGCAACATACCGCAAGCAGTTGGTAGATGAAAATGGGTCGCCACTTTACCTTGCCAATTGTAACATGCCATCTTCCAGCTATAATCCTAGGTCAACAATGGTAAAAATTGTTTGGTATAATATAATTTGAACAAACCAATTGCATTGTGCTTACTAATATCATCGATGTACTAATGTTCAATATTTTTGAAATTAGGATTTTGATGATGAGTGACCTACCTATCATCTTTCATTGCACCTGACTACAATGTCAAATCGAGAGAAGGTCGTAATAAGAGAACAAATCAGAGAGGAATCATACCAAGAATGGTTGAATCAACCACCTATTCAATTCCCACTATGTCCAGATTCACCAATTAGGAATGACTACAACAATAGTAGTTCTTCACAAGTTAGCAATGGAGTCAATGAAATAGAGGTTGGTGTGGATGATTATTTACAAGATATAACTGCCATGGATACAATGTTTTTATATGCATTCCAGAATGATAAGCGAGGAGATGATGCTCATATCACTGATACCCTTTTCGAAATCCTAAAATATGCTTCCACCACCCCTCTCTTTGGACCTAGATGGTAAAAATATACCCAATTGGGGACAACAATGTTATTGTACAACTTGAAAGCAATTTTTTGCATGTCAAACACATGTTTCTTGACAATATTGAGGTAACTGACCATCATTAAGTCCCTTATATTTTGAGAAAACTTGTCACACAATCAACATGTCACACAATCAACATTAAAAATGGTTGATTTTATGAACGTTAAATGACATTGTACATTTATATTTCCCACTAACTGCAGGTTATTCAAAGATAAGGTTCTTCCGAGTGATAATGTATTTCCCAGTAGTTGCAAAGAGGCAAGGTAGATGTTGAAAAAATTGGGTGTTGAGTACATATCATATCATGCATGTCCTAATGATTCTATTCTATATAGAGGAGAATATGTAGACAAAGAGATATTTCTAAAATGTGGGAATGACAGGTATCATAAATCAAATAAAAAAGGTAAATCACATGGTCCTCCTCGTAATATATTGAGACACGTGCCTATAATCCCAGTGATTCAAAGGCTCTATGTTATGAACATAAAAATACATATAAATATGTAATAATTAATAATATAAATAACTAATGATTAATAATTAATTATGAAGAGACATGGCATATGAAAGGTCATGTCTCTTATGAAAGGGTGCCACTGTGTGGGTATATATGCAGCGCTCAGTTCTCAGTTGTAACATATCTTATTATTTCATATATTCTTATATACATTTATTAGTTGTCCTTTATGGATTATAACTTACTATATTGTTTACATTGGATGTTTACATAGTGAACCAGGTTGTTTCACCACAGTGGTATCAGAGCACATTTGATTCCGACCTTTAGCCATTAGACCTTCACTCAAAATTGTGTTTCCCTTGGCAACGTCACTGCAATCTTTTGGCCACTCAAATTTAAAAAAAAAAGTTCTTGAAACTTCGGTCTTTGACCAAAACCTGTCCTTTGGCCATTTGAAGAAGACATTCCACTACCAAATAAAATTGAAGGAAGAAACTAATCTGCTGCAAATAAAATAAAAAATCAGAAATCATTGTTTAAAAAATAATCATTTTGTTGCCAAAGAAAATTGAAGGAAGAAATTAATCTAGTGAAAAACAAAAAACAAAGAAATTAAATTGTTGTCTGAACCGATCCACCCACTCACAAATCCGTACAACCACAATTTAATTCTATGATGTACTATCATACCAACAACACATCAATTACAACAGTCACCATATATCGGGTTAGCATTATGCATATTGGGTGATAATCTGAGGTGAATTTCATAAGAATCGTGTCTGTACAATTAAATTTGTGTTTGTACATTGCTCAGTCATCAAATCATTTAATCCATTGTACTTTCAATTGCCCGCTCAACCACACCATCCATTGCACCAACCGTACTTGCAATCGCTAATCTGTTGTGTTGTTTTTGTATCGCTTCATCATCCACCACCGTACCACTTGTGATCTGTTGTATTTTGCAACAGCCGTACATATTCCATACAGTGATAACAAAATCTAAGATCGCTCCCATATGTATGGTCGTGTGGCTTCAAAGTTAATGAAGATCAAGGGAAATTGTAAGATTAATAAAAGTTAACATTATTCATATCCGTTGAAAAGTGTGACTTTAGGAAAAACAAATTCATAAAGTTATCAATTGAAAGTATTATAATAATCAATTGAAATTATTATAAAGATAATATTAGAAGAAAAAAAAAATTAAGTGGAGGTTAAGGCATTATGAAGACTGGGACCTTCACCAATTATTGAAGGAAAAAAAAGGGTTATTCCAAGTTTCCAAAAAGTTAAAAAGGTTATAAAAATATTTATATGTAAAAGAAAGGTAAAGGGATATTAAAACATTATTGGAAGATTTGAAGAAGAGATATAAAAAGTGAAAATATCACAAATATAAAGAAAGAAAAAGAAAAACCATTGCAATTGTAACGTACTTAAAAGGAAGTAAAGAATATATATATTTAATATTAAGAAAGATAAAATAAATCATTTATGAGATATTTATAAGGTTATTAAAATAATAATAATAATAATATACACACACATTAAGACCACTCAATCAAAAAAATATATATTGAAGGGTATTACTTTAGTCGTCGAAAAAAAAAATGAAGGTTTTATCATAAAATATTGACGAAAGCCAAATAAAATGACAAAAGGAAGATTTACTTATGAAGGTTGTCCAATCGTATGTTATAGGTTTTCTACAATAAAAGGGAGTATGCAAGGAGTAAAGGTTAACACCATTATCAACTTAGACTATAATGAAAATTACATCAATATTGATTTGGCAAATCAATTATTAATTCCAAATCAGAATACAATTGAAAAGAAAGATATTTTTCAAATTGAG
>ML778425.1:76869-91493 GCA_009831015.1 Picea engelmannii
TCAAACCAATACAGATATTCCTCCCCAAGAGATGTGCCACTCTTCTCCCTCTCTCCAACTAGTAATTGCAGCTTGCCTCATAAGAGAATGAGAAAGTGAGTTGTGTGTTAGAAGTGAGGCGCTAGCCTCTTATTTATACAAGACTGCCACGTGTGAGAGGGTTTAACTAGCAGGGCCGACCTCTCACTCTAGGTGGGTAAACCCACCTTTAATTAATTCTGGGTCTTCAATAATAACTGTTGGGGCCGACTTCTTATTCCTCCCTTTATAATTGTCCAATGACCAATCCACAAAAGGGGATTTTTTCCTTATACAATTACGGACATGATTAATCCACAATGGGAATTAATCCTAATAATAAAATAACAATAATAATAAGAATGCTCTTCGCAGTTGCATTATTTCAACAAAAAGTCTTGGTACCTTCATATTGAACATGGAGAAAAAGTTTCTGACATTCCCCTATAAGGAGAAGATGATAACATTACAAGACACTATCTCGGAGCCAGAGTTCATAAAACCAGAAGACTTTAATGATATCTCAAAAATAATACTTCATGAAAATAAAAAATCAATGCAAAGGATGCAAAAATAATTTGATGAAGTTATCAAGGATAAAAATGAAGAGATTTCTCACTTAAAATACCACACTCAAAAACTACTTACATAGATCAAGAAGTCAAGAAAAGAAACAATGTGATTCGAAGTTGGAACAAGAAAAGGAGGATCTCAAAAAGCAATTGAAGAAGAAACTCTTAGAGAAAGAAGAAGAAAATTCTCGTTTGAGGAACCTTAATCAAGAGATACTAGAACAAATCAAAAAGTTGAAAGAAGAGCAACTTGAAAATATAGACATTAAAGATATCAACAAATCAAGTAATGAAGAAAATACTGCTCAAGAAGATGGAAAATCAACTAAAAAAAAGATAGCATCGAATGTCAAAGTACAAACTATGGAAGCTCCAAATATACTTACTAATCAAATTTCAGGCATTAACAAAGCAACATCGGCATGTGAAGAAAATCATATATCGAAGTTAAAAGAAGGAAATGTTGCAAGTATGATAAGAGAAAGTAATTTTATAATAAATATCTATCGACACCCAAATAATAAGATCAAATATATTAACCAGTCAGAATATCAATATTATTCAAGATGAAAACCCTATAAACACCCAGTTTCACAAAAGATCGAATCAGGGTGGGCCGACTCTCTTACAATTTGATAGTTCTTCTCAGCAATTAGAAGATCCCATCAACTCAAGTCCTCAACAATCACTAGTTCAAGAATGAAGAATCATTATAGAATATTACAAGCTAGAGAAAGAGATAAGTCTTCCATAAGTATGCTTTGAGGACAAAGCATTTTTAAGGGGAAGACAATGTTATGAACATAAAATTACATATAAATAGGTAATAATTAATAATATAAATAACCAATTATTAATAATTAATTAAGAAGTGACATGACATATGAAATGTCATGTCTCTTATGAAATGGCTCCCCTGTGTGGGTATATATGAAGCCCTCAGTTCTCA
Organism: Picea engelmannii; assembly: GCA_009831015.1. NCBI lineage: Eukaryota > Viridiplantae > Streptophyta > Pinopsida > Pinales > Pinaceae > Picea > Picea engelmannii. Next base: position 78,409 of record ML778425.1, read on the forward strand.
GTTGTAATATATCTTATTATTTCATATATTCTTATATACATTTATTAGTTGTCCTTTATGGATTATAAATTATTGTCTTATTTACATTGGATGTTTACATAGTGAACCAGGTTGGTTCACCACACTCTATCCTTGTAAAGAATTATCTATGTTGCGGGGATGGAATTCCTCTCATAGAAGTGTGTCGAGAGTTATGTGAATCCCAACAGATTCTGTAGCCATGAAGCATATAGAGGATACATGGCCCGAAAAATTCAAGGATAAAGTACGAATTCTACCACTTAGCATAGCCATGGATGGAATCAACCCATATTCCCTCCAAAACACCAACTATTGTATTTGGAATGCAGTAGTGATCAATAACAATATCCCCCCATGGTTTTCCATGAAGAATGAACATCTTATATTGTCTCTTATAGTCCCTAGGAAAAGACAAGTGAAGAATATGGATGTCTACCTAAAACCATTGGTAGATGAATTGAAGGAATTATGGGAAGGGATACATGTATACGATGTATCAATACCCATCACATTAGAGAGGAGTTTTGTGTTGTATAGCATATGTTCTTACACCACACATGATCATCGAGGCTTAGGAGTTTTCTCTGGTAAATTACATGTTTATTGATTTTTTTATATACGTAACAATATTTTTTGGCATATTTAATTTGTTGTGATTGTTCTTATCTTCGACACTAACATGCTATGTATACATTAATAATTTCACAGGTCTTGTAACAAAAGTCTATCATGGATATATATGTTGCGGAACTTCTCTGGAGGCTAGGTGTTCCATACTCCTACGAAATCCATTGTATGACTGCTCCAGGGTATTCCTCCCATAACAACACCCTTACAGAAGAACAACATTTTCTTTCAATGGTAAACCAGAGAGAAACCAGAGGCCTGCAATAAGGAAACCAACAGAATTGCTTAGATCATATGAGAGAGAGAAGGAGAAGGAGATTACATAAATGTTTGATTCAAATGGGGAGCCTATGTTCGATGATCCATAATTATTCGTCACCTATGTTGATCAATTTCCCATTCGAATGAAAAGGAAATGTCTTTTATGAGCTCCCATAATGGGATCATATTAAGATTTCCCACTTACTAGATCCCATGCATATATTTAAAAATGTTTCATCTTCTTTATGGATGCACATATCATCAAAAGAAAGTAACACATTGGCTATTAGGAGAGATATTATTTCTTCAAAAACTAAAAAGAAACATTGGACAAGAAAATAAATTAGAGGAGAGGTTGGTCCCTCTTGGTCTTTCAAAGAAGGTGATGTCCCATGGATTTTGAAGAAAGATGATATTTCTTTGGAAAAGGAATTTATATTGGGTGTGAAGGTGTCTTCTTTAAATATGGGTGTTCACTACGGCGCAACTTCACTATGGAAGACCATTTGTCAGGGTTAAAATCACATGACCATTTGAACCTTCTAAGAGTATGTATGTCAAAAGCATGATTTTATTATTTGTTTTAATTCATGCTATGGGATAAAACATAATTAATTTTGTATGTGTTAACTTTGTAGTGTCATTATCCTCTGCTCATGTGTGGGTGTGTGAACCATGACTTCCCCCAGGACCTACAACATGCCATATCTAAATTATCTGCATTTGTACGTTGGATCACATCAAAGGAGATTCGTATGGCTAGCATTCCACATTGGCATCAAGAGATAGATGAGATTGTTTGTATGTTTGAGAAGGAATTGCCTACGAGTTTCATGGACTTGCAGGTTAATCTTATAATTCACCTAGTAGATGAGGTTGGATTAGTCAGAGTAGTCTCTTGTTGTTGGATGTTCTTCTTAGAGAGGTACATGAAGAAATTGAATGGATTTGTTCGACAAAGGGAAAACCTAGAGGGGTCTATGGCAGAGGGTTACATATCATATGAGTCTTTCTATTATGCCATTGAGTACATCAATCAGATCGAAAACACACCAGGTGTAGTGATTTGGGATGACGAAAGGGATGAAGACAAAATAAAAGGGGAGCTTCAACAAACGAATGGAAAAAGGTGCTTGATAAAGAGTAAGTGACTTATCCTTTGTCAAATTTCTACAGTACAGTAACTATTCACACTGAACTTCATAATGTATATTTTTATCTGATACATATTGTTTGTCGGTTTGATTTCACACACACACACACACACACACACACACACATCAACGAATTCAAAAATTGATGCCATCAATACATTCATTGTTTACAATTTGGAGGCAACACAATCGTGGGTCACATTGTACAAACAGAAGAGGAGGAAATGGGACAGTGATAGGAAAGAATTTAGATGATCGAAAGGAAGAAGAATGGATTACCTTGATCATATAAAAGAAAATATGCCAATGTATGCCCCAGCAGTTGGGTTTCTAACCAAGTCAGAGAGAAATACATTGCATTTGTTCGTTACCCGCGTTCTGAAGAGGATGCACTAAACATAGGGATTGGGTGCAACAACTCGGTAATAATATCTGTTTTTGGATTTTTAACTTCATAATGCACCTTTGAATTGTAACATCTATATTTTATATTTTATTGGTCAGGTTATTAGACACGTGACACTGTGATTTTTTCACTTTTTTATAGGTTCATTTGTTCCCATCTATGTGGGCATATAGACATCATTTTTGCACATAGTATGTTGATGATGGAAACATGACACAAGACTATGGATTGGAATTCGCGTTCGACCAATCTAGTTGTGTTAGCCACCGTGATAAAAACCTAATACAGGGGAAGTTAGGTTATATTGGAAAGATACAGGAGATCATTCAAGTGGACTTCTCTTCTTTCCAATGTGTTATTTTTAGGTGCAAGTGGTGGGACACCTTTGATCAGAATAATGTAAAGGAAAATCATGATAGTGGGATGATATGTATTAACTCTAGAAAGATGTGGGATGAAGCTAAGGAGCCTTTTGTTTTCCCAAAACACTACAACGAAGTGTTTTTTTACCTAGATGTGTTGGATAGGGATTGGTGGTTTGTATTAAGACATGACCCTAGATCAAAACATATTTTTGAGAACAACAGTGTTATCATGCCAAGAGAGGAAGATAATGAGTATGATGACAACAGAGAATGATATGTACATGTTTTATTTCATCATTAATATTGTTGTTGTATATTTTTGTTATCTTTATTTCACTAATTATATTGTTTTTATTCATCTTGTGACAGAGGAAATGGAAATTTAATTATAACACATCTTTGAACAATTTTAGTTGGTTAATAATCATTTTGATGTGTAATGTGTTTGTCTTTCAAATTATTTGTGATTGCATGGAACGATTGATTGAAATAGAATTTTATATTATTATTTGAAGATATTTATATGTCGTTGCATGTTTAATTATATAAAATTTTAAGAATTATTTTAATGATAAAGTCGTAACAACATGTCTTTAGAAAAAAATCGCCAAACATTTTATAGTTGGCATTTGATATAATTGGCAAGATTCACAAAGGTTTTTACACTTCAAACTAAGTATTTCCAAATGTGAAATCCTGAAAAAATGTTAAACTAGTTGAACTTTTAATGGGATATGAAATTCTACTTTCTCCATATAAAGTTTTATGATGTTGAAACCACTCTCAAACATCTTGGAACAGTTAATGACAATGCTAGCATTTAACTAAAATGATAGAAAAGTATTTTCCTTGTAGGAGAAATATGTCAAGTTTGAAGTATTTAAGAATTTAATATTACCAGTAATTGTCAAAAAACACATCTCAGAAATTGTTTTTCTTTTCAAAAAGGCCTCAAGATGTTAGATGTTTGACCCTTTACCAACATTACATAGAAGCATTGAGACCTAAAAAACAAATTTCCAAAACATTGCTTCATTGTCACAATTGTGTACTTAGAACTCTGATGTGTATAGAAGGTGGCATATATCCATTTATTAACAATCCTCTTACCCTTGGACACATTCAAGCACTTATATAAAGCACTTTTGTTAGTGATATGACATTGATCCTTAAATCTCTTAGGGAAATAATTTTAAGATTTGCATTGTATTTCCTTGCTTGAGCATTTGAGTTGTGGATATTTTAAACCATGCATGAGTTATTTAATTAATTTTTTTTATTTTATATATATGCAATGACATATAATTTTATAGTTGAAAACATGTTTAGATATTGAATGGTAATATTTTTATTTACATAGTTTCTTATTTATCGTAATAATCTATGTTAATATTAAAAGTAATAATATGGTTGATATGCATGTTTAATAGTACAACTTTTTTTATGACATGTTAACATGATGATTCAAAAATTGAGTTTATGTTCATGTATTTTGTAGATTTAAAAGTAAGATTAACAAAAAAAATGTGATTTATAATTTAAAAATTAAATTTCTAACATGATTTTGTGATAATTTGGTTTTTAACTAAAGTGTTTATTAGTTTACATACTTTTATCATTGCTTTTGGAAATATTTATAAAATTATGCCCCCAATGTTGAGTAAAACCACAATTAATAAAGTAATTTAAAATTTGATAGAAATCAGCTTATGAAATAATGACAAAAATAACAATAGGAAGATTAGCATCCATAAAATTTTAGGGCCAATATAATGTTTATCATTGGAGATCATAAAATTTTATAATAACAATTTTTAGTGTAGAAGAGTCTATTAAAAAAGAGTAATTAGTACAATGGAAAATAACATTTATTCATATGTAATTTGTTTTTTGAAAATGAATTTATTTAAAATGAATATGTATGAACTATCTATGCAATAGAAAAATGTTTATGGTAATTTTACAATTATAGATTAAACCATATTGAACTTTGTAATTTACAAAAATATCTTTTCATTTTTTATTTAAATTAAGTCTTTATGTTTCATATATAAATTTTTTATATAAGTTCACCAATACATAATTTATAATAAAGATCATTTAAAAAAAATAAACATCATGATGATAACCATCTAAGAAACATAAACATCATCTAAAATACACATTTAAATTCGCTAACATCATCTACTTATATACACCTCTAGCACATATAAATGTCATCAATTAGCTAACACACAAATCTAATAATCTAACAGGGCATCATCATTGTGATCACATCTAAGAAAGCACAAACATTGTCTAACATAATCATCACACACATCTAACAAGCATCATTTAACATACACATCTATCAAACACATTTAACAAACATATCTAACATGACCTAAAAATGTACACATCAACATCAACATATAAATTATTTAAGTACATCATCATGATCAATAGAAAAATTTCACATCTAATGAACATTGTTATGACATACACATATATCAAGCACATTTAACAAACATATCTAACATGGCCTAGAAATATACACATCAACATGAAAAGAAAAAATGAAATATATATATATATATATATATATATATATATATATATATATATCATGAACAAGTCAAATAACTGCTATAACATATATGGTCCAGTCGATGAGACAATCATATATACAACAATAGTGGAGGTTTGGTCTATAGTAGAAAATGATGGATGGTGAGGAGGAAGGCATTGGTCGACTCTGTGATGAGAAACACGTGGTGGAGGAATATGCGTTGCCTGCTCATCTAGGTGAGGTGAAGGAGGAGGAAGAAATATAGGTGATGCATGCTCATGATCCAGGTGAGGTGGAGGAGGAGGAGGAATAGGTGTTGTCAGCTCATATGGGCGAGGTGAAGGAGGAGGAGGATGTGGAGAAGAATCATGGACACCCTCATCCATCGATGGGGTGATAGATGAACAAGTATTGTAGGATGAGTGTGTATCATCAACAACCCTCATCATTGCTAGTAGCCTGGAAGCTCCAATGATATGACTCAGAAGAGGCCTCGTTCCATGCAACATCTCCCTCCAAAGAGCCAAGAGAATAGGATATGCCCTTATGTCTCGCATCAGCATAGGGAAGACTCCCACCTCAACCAAAAGTACCCAGAGTCGGTCGCCCAACTCCAACCTGAATCTAATATTCGGCCTATAGCATTTCCTCAAGCATCTTATCCTCATTGACATCTGGTGGGTGAGGAGGCACATCCCCATTGAATGTGCCAATATTTGCAAAATATATAGTACACAACAATAATTACACAGTTTGATTAAACAATTTAATAAAACAAGTTAAAGAACATTTTAGAATTAATTTTATTCTAATTAAGTAAGACAATAAAATGAAACTAGATTAATTTAAACAAAACACTAATATTACCTCTAGCATCTGGTGGCTCATTTGATGTGAAGAGGATGTTCATACATCCTCGACAATATAACCCCGCATAAGGACACAACACCATCATGGACATGTGATTGACTTCATTGGTTAGTAGCCCTAGTGCATCAGTGGATGATCCAAAAAGGATCCAGAGAAGGCTAAGAATAACTCAGAACTCACATAGGCAACTTAAAATGCTCATAATGGCTTCAGCAGATAGAGAAAGAGAAAAAAATCAAAGTTCTCAAAACTCAGTGAAAACAACATGATCATGAAGAGCACGTCGCAAGATTTCTAATGGTACAAACAGCTCGTCAAACGGAGTTACGGTTTAAAAGATATTTGCGGTCAAAGATGCAGTCAACTAGGACTAATCATCAGGGGACACCTCATCGTCCATATTGTTAACGTCAACATGGAAAGGTGATTTCATAATATGGATGTTGATTTCATCATGCCACATGGAAACACCACAAGATACCATGTGTCACCCACCATTGGACATTTCAGAGGTCCACATGGGCCAATCAGAAAGTGCCATGTGGCACCCCTAGGAGATGCCATGTGGAACCATCTAGGGAGTGCCATGTGTCCCATACAATGATTGGGTGTGAAAAAGAGCATCCAGGTGGACTAATGAGGAGATGACATGTGGCCCAATCAGTGGGTGACATGTGGCATCCCCGGTTTGCTCAAGGACAACCTGTATCCGAAAATTCAAAATTATATAACAGCGGGACCCCGCCAAATCTGGCAGAGGTCCACCATATCTGGTGACTACCGCCAAATGTAGAGATTTTTCGCTAAATTTATTTGGCATTATAACCATACAACCAATATGGGAGCCCGTGGGGTTTGACCCCGGGACCTCCCCATAAACTACACCTTAACTCTAGCGCCCATACCAATCCGCCCAACGATCACCTTGTTATATCTATCCGCCAAAAAAGGTTTTAAAGCCAAGTTCTCTATCCACTGGGAGGAGGCAGGGCCGTACATCCACAAGCATGGATTTCGAGACAAGTTATGTCATTATTGCAGGTTGCAATGGGCATAGAAACTGAGACAAACTTTCTCTCGAGCCTAGGAGTGCCAAAGTCAAATCAGAGTGTGGAGATAATCATTTTTGGGTAATTCGACGCCACAAATCCAATGGTGATGTTTTTTTTTCTAATCTAAGCATTATTTCTACAGTTTGATTTCAGAATGAGATATTCATGTATTTTCCAAATTCTTTTGCTGAGTTAATAAAAGAGCCTACCCATTTGAGAGAAGGACCCGAAGACATAGTCCACCGGAGACAAACTCCCTTATCAAGTTTTTGTGTTCAGATATGATGCTTATGTCTCTTCAATTCTAATTTTTCCCTTCTTTAATGGTGCACTTTAATTTATGCTCATTTAATAAAATTATTTATAAGTCACGATGAAAACATCCTGGATCATGTTGGTATTAGAGCAGTCATCTTTAACTTGAATTGTTGAGTGTGAATGCTTACTAGGGCCAATCATAATCATGGTGAAGGAACTCTAAAGAGTTTCAATCCTGAAGTTGGTCGTGTATCTAGAATGAAAAAAAAATTGCAGAAGAGGACAAGAGTGATGAATAGGAGAAAAACTTCCACATGATCTTTTATCACATGTCAGAAATGGTCAAGTGAACGTATGCAGATTATGAGATGAGGATGAATAAGAAAGGGAAGAAAAAGGAAGCATGTGCATATGATGATGCTTCAGTAAACCAAGGGGCTGGAGAAGATCCTCCTGAGCCTCCATCTTCCCCTTCGAGTTCTAGTTCTTCTTCCTCTGAGAATTCTCATCATTCTCATCATTCTAGCCATAAAGCCTCTTTTAAGAAACCATTATTAAAGCTTGATGTAAAATTGTCTTTACCTATGTTTAATGGAGATGCTAATCCTAAAAAGTTATATAATTGGATCCGACGGGTTGAAGTGTATTGTCGTGTCTAGCATATTGATGAAGAGGAATTTAAAGTGTAGTTGGCTTCTCTTTGGTTGGAAGGAACTGCTCTCGTATGGTGGGAGAGAAAGCTTCAGGATGGAAATAAGTGTTGTAAGCTTCTTTCCTCATGGTCGGAATTTAAATCAGTGATCAAGAAGCAATTTTATCCATTATGCTATTTACATAAAGCAATGATGGAATGGCAATCCTTAAGGAAAATTAAAGGACAAATTGTACAAAGTTTCACAGAAGAATTTAGGAAGAAAGCTCTTGCATTGAACATTCCTTTAGATTCTTATGAGACTTTAATGAAGTATATTGGCACACTTCATAGTTATATTCGACATACTTTTCTCTTGTTTAACCCCACTAGTCTTGACAAAGTTTGTGTGCAAGCCACTCACCTAGAGAACATGGGGAAACATGTTCAAGAAGATCCCACAAAGAAACCTTCCAATTTCCCACATAATACTTTTAAGAAGTTTAAAAGGAAGGACAAGAAGACCGCTACAGTGTCGAGAGAAGGAGGAAAACCATCTTGCACTCATTGCAAGAAGATCGGTCAGGATGAAGAACACTATTGGAAACTGCATCCAGAAAAGAAACTGAAACATTTTGGTGGAAAGGGGACGACAAAGACCATTGCTACAGTACAAAAAGATATTGGTTCCGATTCAAGTGATGAAGGAAAGATCACAGTGGTTGGAGTATAAGGTAAAGACTCTCTTCATGCTAGTTCTAGTTCCAATGATGAATCTCATGTTGATGAACGAAAGAGGAATGATTTATTTCACATAAGAGTTGTATCTAAACATACTAAGATAGATACATTATTTGATCTGGGTTCCCAAGTAAACTTAATATCTGAAGCACTTGTCAAGAAAATGGGTATTGAAACGAAACCACATCGGAATCCTTATCCTCTTGGTTGGGTATGCGAGAAAGCAAAACTTAACGTCACCAAACAATGTAGGATAAGATTTGTTATTGCTTCAAAATTGATTGATGAAGTTGATTTGGATGTTGTACCCCTTGATATATGTGGAATAGTTTTGGGAAGTCCTTATATTTATGATAGAAAAGTAATCTTCTTTCGAAATGAGAACAAATACTACCTTACTAAGGGAGGAGTGGAATATATTGTTAGAGTTCATAACATGGGGGTAAATACAACACTTGTTAGTGCAAGGAAAATGAAAAGACTCATAAACACTAACAAGAGATATGTACTCATGGTTGTCAGAGAGAAATATGTCAGGATGTCTGACGCTTTCCAAGGGTGTGATCCATCTCATAAAAAATTAATTGATATTTTTTCTAAGTATGATGATATTTTTTCAAGAACCAGATGGATTACCTCCTAAGAGGGAAATCCAACATGAGATACATCTTCGGCAGGATTCTCCTTTGTCTAATGTGGGCATGTATAGGATGTCAGATGTGGATATGAAAAAGATCAAGACGTAGGTACAGGTCTTATTGGATCAAGGGGTCATCAGGCCCAGTTCATTTCCTTGTGGTTCTCCGATCGTGATGGTGCCAAAGAAGGATGGCACATGGTGAATGTGTGTCGATTACCGGGCCTTAAATAAAATCACGGTGAAAAATTGATACCCTCTTCCTTGCATAGATTATTTACTTGATCAATTGAAGAATGTGGTCTATTTCACTAAGTTGGATTTTCATAGTGGATATCATCAAATCAGAGTTACAAAACAAGATGCATGGAAAACTTCCTTTAAAACCAAACAGGGATTGTTTGAGTGGTTGGTTATTTCATTTGGGCTTTGTAATGCTCTGAAAACTTTCATGCATGTGATGAATGATGTATTCATGCCTTTCATACATGAATTTGTGATTGTATATTTAAATGACATTATTGTTTTTAGTGGGACATGGGATGAGAATGTGAGGCATGTAAAGCAAGTATTGGATACTTTGAAAAGGGAAAATTTGTATGTAAAATTGTCTAAATGTGAATTTGGCAATAGTGCACTTGTATACTTAGGTCATACTGTAGGAGGAGGACAATTGAAAATTGACCCTTCCAAAATTGATGTAATTGTAAATTGGCCTGAGCCGAAAAGTGTAACCAAAGTTCGAAGCTTCTTAGGTGCAGTCCAGTATTGGAGGAGATTCATTCCCAACTTCTCCTTCATAGCAGCTCCTCTACATGCCTTAACCTGTGTGAAGAACACTTTTCAGTGGGAAAGAAAGAAACAAAAAGGTTTCGACACTTTGAAGGGAAAGATCAGTATTGCACCTGTATTAGCACTGTCAAATCTTCAACAGCCTTTTGAGATCGAGACAGAGGCCAATGGATACGCCGTGGGTGCAGTACTAATGAAATATTGTAAACCTATCCGTTACCACTCTGAACCAAGTTGTTGTTAACTATCTTACATATGATAAAGAGTTGTATGCATTAGTCCAAAGTGTAAATAAATCGAAGCACTACTTGTTAGGGAAGGAAACCATCATACATACAGATCACCAACCCTTACAGTGTCTTCAAGCACAGACCAAATTGCAAGAATCTCGACACTACAAGTGGATGGGTTTTCAATAATAGTTTCACTTGGTAATCAAGTACAAAAAGGGTACAAGTAACAAGGTAGTTGATATGCTTTCTAGACCTCCTATTGCTACTTCTATTATTTTGAAGAATGCTTCTTTATTTCATGATATCTATATAAAACAATATGCCATCGATGAAGATTTTAAAGAAGTATATGCGAAGATAACCCTTGGTTAACAAGTAGAGAACTATTGTCTGTAGGGAAAGTTACTTTACCATCTTGGAAAGCTATGTATTCCTACAAGTGAATGAGTCAATGTAATATGAGAAGCTCATACTTCTCTTGTGTCTGAGAATTTTTGGGTAGGAAAACTATGGCTCATTTATAGAGGTTTTGTTACAGGCCTCAAATGAAAGCAATTCTAACTAAATATGTCAAGGGATGTGTGATGTATTCTACTTGTAAACCCACTAATAGAAAACTGGGGCTATACTCACCAATTCTTGTTCCATCTCATCCATGAGAAAGTATATGCATGGATTTTGTAGGGGGTTTACCCATGACCAAGGGGGGTCATGATTATTTGTATGTTGTAGTGGATAGGTTCAGCAAGATGTGTATCTTGATGCCTTGTAAAAAGAATATCACTGCTAAGCAAATGACTAATCTCTTCTTTCAGCATGTTTGGGTTCACTTTGGATTACCCACATCTATCATCTCGGATCGAGATACTCGATTCCTTAGGGACTTTTGGACTAGCTTGTGGAGAATGATGGGCACCAAATTGAAGAGGATCATTTCTTTCCATCCATAGACCGACGGACAGACGAAGGTGGTAAACCGAACAGTGGTATTTTTTCTTTGAGGCTTACCCAACAAGCATCCCAAGGTATGGGATGAACAGATACCCTATGTACAACATGCGTACAATTGAGCTTTACATTCCTCCACTCAGAGTTCACCTTTTGAGACATGTTTTGGGTACTTACCAAAGGTTCCTTTGGACTTGATGTACGGGAGAGATGTCGATGTAAACGAAGATCGAACAGAGGACAGAGCCTGCAAGTTCATCCAGAGGATTTAGTAGATACACCAAGCAGTCATGGAACAGTTGGAGAAAAGTCAAGCATAGTATAAAGACGGCATGACAAGCATAGGGTTGATCGTCAGTTCCAGGTTGGAGACCGGGTATGGCTTCACATCAGCAAGGAGAGATTGATGGGTGAAGGCAAGAAACTCAAGCCCATTCGTTGTGGACCCTTAATTATCTTAGAGAAAAGTGGTACCAATGCTTTTCATCTGGATCTTCCACCTTATATGCAGATTTACTCGATCATGAACATTGAGAACTTGAAACTTATTTAGCCTCCCATGATCATGGATCAAGATGAGGAAGCTTCAATTCCATCAGTTGATGATTTTGCACCTAAGTACCTGGATGAGCTATAGGAAAATATCATTCTGGATAGGAGGACGAGGACTTCACGCAGGGGTGATATTGATTATCTTCGAGTAGGCTTAAAAGGACCCCATCCAAGCAAGGCAAAGTGGATCGAGAAGGACAAAGTGAGAGAACTCTTCTCTCACTTACCAGTTGATTGATGAAATATTTTGGTGGTCCAAAAAGCTCTCAGTGGAAACGCGTGATCCAAAAAGGATCCAGATAAGGCTAAGAATAACAACATAGTTACCAACTTAATGAGAACTCTAGAGAGTTCTCATTTTTGGGGGGGTCAATTTTTTTACCCCATTTTTAAAAATGGTGCTACCGATAGCGCCCCCCTCCATTTTTAGGTGGTTTTTTGATATTTTGAATTTTTTGATACATAAGGTTTCCATTTTTTTTTTAAATGCTCATTTTTTCATTTATTTTCAAATTGTTCAATTTTTTTTTTTCTCAACGATGTTTTTTCATCTATTTTCAAATTTTTTTATTTTATTTTTATTTTTATTTTTATTCAATCGTGTTTTTAACCATATTTTCATGCTTCATCCAATGTTAAAAATGTTGTACACCATTTATTTTTTTGAAATTAAGATTTTTCTTATAATTATTTGTCCTTAATTAAGTTATGGTTCCATACATTTTAAATATAGTGGAAAATATCATTTTTAGCACACTTTTTTTACCTTACTTCAATACATAGAAAATAATTGTAGTTAAATAACACTATTTGTAAATATTTAGCAAAAAAATATAATTCATTTTATTTGGATCAATTAAAAACTAAAATAAATAAGAAAACAAACAGAATTGAAATTTAAAAAACAAAAACATTTTAAAAACAAATTTATATGAGAAAAAACCATTGAAGAAAAACCTAAAAAGCTAAAGAGGAAAAAAAAACCATAA
>ML778425.1:103465-114527 GCA_009831015.1 Picea engelmannii
TAGGGACTTTATCCAACTCATCTTCATGTTTATGAGTGTCATCACTAGTCAATTGAGCATCTTCATTATTTTCATCATTGATGTCATTTTGTTTGTTGAAGTCACATTGTTGGTGTCGAAGGAGATTTAACTCATCAGACAACGGTTTTTTTTTAAGTTTGAACATATCAATCTTCTTGTGTGTTACTTGTAAATAAGTAATTACTGTACTAAGAGTGCACTTGTTTATTGCAATTGTAGATTCCGTAGTTGAGTTAATTAACATGTGCAATATTGTAAATATTTCTTCAATTCTTGTCATTATGCAGAATATGGAAGAGAGATGACCAATGAATTAGATGCACACAAAGATCATAAGACCCCCTTATTCAATTTTGGGTTGGTCTAAGAGGACTCCTTATAACTTCCAAAAAATCCTTATAACACCTTTACATGTTCAAGGAAAAATAAAAACCCTTATAACTCCAATTACAATAAATGGAGAAAATTGCTCTATACAAAACCTTATAACTACTTAAATACACATCAAAGTATTCCTTTAAGTTCTATTGCAAAAAGAATGCACCTTATAACTCCTTAAGTTTCCCTTGAAATAAACTTTAACTTAATGAAATTCACTTATTACTCCCAAATAAAAAGTTTTAAAAAATCTTTCATAAAGTTATAACCCTCCATACTTTAATGCTCTTTATGAAACTTTAATGTTCTATATGAAAGATGACTAAATCAATGGAATGATAAATTTATATGTCACTCAACTATTTCACCATATGATTCCTTGGAAATGACATCAAGAGGATTTTTAAAGGGAAGTTTATAAAATCATGGAGCATGAGCAAGATAAAAATGAAGATCACCTAATTAATTTCCAAGTCGAGGTATTACCAAGTCGAGATTGCAGATCGAGAGTTGGTTATCTTCGCTCATATCGCTTGTTCTTTACATGACAGACATTATTACCAAGTCATTATAACATCCAAGTCGAAGTTTTTCTTTGTGCCAACATTCCTTCTTTTATGCAGATGATTCTTTCTCAAACAGAGATTGCAGGCCATGTAGGATTAACACCTTCAAGTTCCTCAATAAAATAGATCGGTCACATTTTCCAGCGAATTTATGCAACTAAACTAAGAATAAATGTTAACACACGATCCAGCATTGCCCTTGAGTGTGCTCCAGATGACCAGGGCGACCATTTTCTCCTTAATATCAATGGAAACGAATATAACATATTGGAGCCCTCTTCCTTGGGCAATAATAGCACTAATACCATGGAAATTATCCATGACCATTACTGGGGGTAAATGCAATCTTAAAAGTAACTACTCTCCATTCTGGTGGTCCGCCTCCCATTTTCATATCTGTCATGATACATACACCAATCTCTCGCTTTGGGGTTACTGCAACCAAAGTATTGGGCGTAATATTACATCAACATGGCAAAACTTCAATTTTTGTGGCTATGTTTGGCACTAAGGTTTGGTACCAGAGGGGACGCACCTTGTGAAACGTATTTTCAACTATTAGTTAAGAAGAACCTACCTCTTGTTAGATTCATAATGAAGAAAATAGCATAAATATAATGGAAATAACTGAAGCAATGAAGAAACTATGATGAACAAAGATAAATAGAATATTATCAAAAAATGCATACTCTATCATCATTAATGAATGATCAAATAATCATGTACATAGAAGTACATATATAATACAAATGTACCATAAGTGTCATGTAACTGTATAACAGTTATGTAAACTAACGAACTATGATTAGATTTTTTAACATCCCCGCTTAATCATAAGTTCGTTCTTGCCTGAAAAACTGCCACTACTTGACAATCAACAATGTGTCAAGAAAATTTTCAGAGGGCTTAAGATCGTCTCTGAACTCTGAAAAAATAACAGAAGGTGATGTGTTCTACTAAATTGGGGGTTTAAGGGTGACCACAAACTCATTTGGTGGTTTCGGGATGACCACAAACCAATCTGGTGGTTTCGAGATGAACACAAACCAAATGTCTAGCAGGAGATGATGTCTTCTACTAAATGGCATGGTTTTAAGTTAACCATAAATGAACAAGAGCTCAAGGCTCAAAAATATGAAAATGTAACAAGCAAAACTTCAGGTCTTCTACTCAATTGGTGGTTTTAATCTGACCACAAACTATCAAGAATAGTATGTTCAGAAACAAGACTGCATACCAGGAACTAGACTGCATACTTGATCATCTCTTCACATGCTCTAAATCAAACTTGGAACATAAGCTACTAGAACAATGTGTATGCTTTCACAATGTATACATGGATGAAGATCGAAACACTGATCTATCATTTGATCAGAATGTGTGCTTGTTTCCTATTTGATCATCTGTTCACATACTTTGGTCCCTTAATATGAGATTGCTATCTCATATTTCCCCCCCTTAATCAAAGATTTAATGTCTCTGATACACCATCAAGCTACACAATGGTTCATGCCACAACGTGACACAACATCATCTCTATGGACAAGAGGAATACAACTGCCTGACTCAACGAGACTTACTAAATAGATGGGGAAAACAAAAACCTATGGAAAAACTTACAACTTGGACCAAAAACTCAAGGGTGTCGGGTACAACCAATCATGCACCCAATTACAATCATATTCTGGACATTTCTCACTAATTTCCCCCTGTCAACTGAAAAGTGAGAAATCTAGATAATGAGATATACCCTTTGTAAAAGTGGAAAAGGGTAATCAAACCGTCTTCTGACAGAGTCTGAAGACTCGATCTTCAACTCAGAAGACTACATCAACTGGGCCCCGATCATACCCTATATCATCCAATCCTGAAAAAAAATCATGTCCATCAACTGTAGAAATATCGTCAATCAAGTATGATTGTACTTGTGTATAAATCCGTCATCAAGAATGCTCCAATAAATTGGCTTCCAAACGCCAACGCCAATTCCCTAACCATTCAAAATGAATATGTTTTTGCTTGCTCTTATGACACATTACTGAAAGGTGATTTTTCTTCCCACAAAATCTGCATGGGTGAGGATCAAAACAGTTCGACTTATTATGGCCAAACCAGTGACAGTGTTTGCAATGTATGGGTTCTTTATTCGACCGATACAAATCTGGAATATATGTAACATCATCATCATCAACAATATACCATACATGTTCCTTACCAATATCCTCAAGCTCTGTCTTCTTATCATCATTCAAAAAAACTCCACTCACAAAGAAAATAGGTTTGCTATAATTAGGAATATGAAAAAGGTTGTCAACATCCTTTAAATATCCTAGTCCATATTGATTTCGTTTAAAGCGTAATTCTTCCCATGGTCTAACAATTCTAATTTATTTTCCACATTTATCTGCAACTTTTTCTAAAATAGGAACTTTATCCAACTCATCTTCATGTTTATGAGTGTCATCACTAGTCAATTGAGCATCTTCATTATTTTCATCATTGTTGTCATTTTGTTTGTTGAAATCACATTGTTGGTGTCGAAGGAGATTTAACTCATCAGACAACAGTTTTTTTTTAAGTTTGAACATATCAATCTTCTTGTGTGTTACTTATAAATAAGTAATTACTATACTAAGAGTGCACTTGTTTATTGCAATTGTAGATTTCGTAGTTGAGTTAATTAACATGTGCAATATTGTAAATATTTCTTCAATGTCATTATGCAGAATATGGAAGAGAGATAACCAATGACTTAGATGCACACAAACATCATAAGACCCCCTTATTCAATTTTGGGTTGGTCTAAGAGGACTCCTTATAACTTCCAAAAAATCCTTATAACACCTTTACATGTTCAAGGAAAAATAAAAACCCTTATAACTCCAATTACAATAAATGGAGAAAACTGCTCTATACAAAACCTTATAACTCCTTAAATACACATCAAAGTCTTCCTTTAAGTTCTATTGCAAAAATAATGCACCTTATAACTCCTTAAGTTTCCCTTGAAATAAACTTTAACTTAATGAAATTCATTTATTACTCCCAAATAAAAAGTTTTAAAAATCTTTCATAAAGTTATAACCCTCCATACTTTAATGTTCTTTATGAAACTTTAATGTTCTATATGAAAGATGACTAAATCAATGGAATGATAAATTTATATGTCACTCAACTATTTCACCATATTATGCCTTGGAAATGACATCAAGAGGATTTTTAAAGGGAAGTTTATAAAATCATGGAGCATGAGCAAGATAAAAATGAAGATCACCTAATTAATTTCCAAGTCGAGGTATTACCAAGTCGAGATTGCAAATCGAGAGTTGGTTATCTTCGCTCATATCGCATGTTCTTTACATGACAGTCATTATTACCAAGTCCATACATCCAAGTCGAAGTTTCTCTTTGTGCCAACATTCCTTCTTTTATGAAGATGTTTCTTTCTCAAACAGAGATTGCAGGCCGCGTAGGATTAGCACCTTCAAGTTCCTCAATAAAACAGATGAACTAGATTCTTCTTGCTGACAATATGGCAAGATCACTTATGTGCTTCAGATCAGTGCTCCATCAGGTTCACCAGATTGATTCCGATCACAATAGTTCTCTCCTCTTAAATGTCCATATATGAACTGTTTTCCACTCTTGAAGCCACCCTTGAATGGCTTTCGCTGCCTTCCATTCCTCCTTCACTTATTTCAATGATAAATGCTAAGCACAGATCTTCAACACCGTCCAGCAATGGCCTGTTCACCATCGGTTTCAAATTAATTCTCTGATGGTTTTACAGGTAGCCCACTTCATCACTATCACTGCACTTCAAATCCATGGAAAAACTACCATGGATCTACTAGGCCCTAAAACTTATAGGGATCTGATAAACTACCAAGCACTAAGAACTATAGTGCTCTAATAAACTACCAGGCCCTTAAGATCAGTATCATGCTTTGATACCACTGTTAGATTCATAATGAAAAAAAACAACAGAAACATAAAGGAAAAAACTAAAGCAATCAAGAAACCATGATGAACAAAGATAAATAGAATATTGGCAGAAAATGAATACTCTATCATCATTAATGAATGAGAAAATAATCATGTACATAGACATACATATATAATACAAATATACCATAACTATCATGTAACTGTATAACAGTTAGGTAAATTAACGAACTATGATTAGAGTTTTTAACACCTCTCTCTACAACACATTACTAATAAGACTATACTAGGGCAGGGTTTTGAGATAGCATGGTATGTCGACCGCAACAGAGATCTCATATGTGAAGATTTCCAGAAGAGTAAGTGCAATTGTGGTTATAACATTTCAGGACCGACAATGTTTCTTTGCTATTGTCTCGATGCCACCACGAATTTAGACAAATGCCCTGCCAATGGTATTGTTACGTTTTCCGGTCTCCTCCTTCAAATTTGATTACAAACCTCAATGCTTATGTTATCGTAATATAAAAGAATGTAGTAAATTCTCCATTTTACCATTAATCTTGAATGTGGATATGTATATGTGTTGCTTGATGTGTCTGTTATGCATTCTCTTCACAAAATAATAAAATCTGTTGCAGTTGCTAATAATACTTGTTGCTAATAATAATACAGGTCGTCAAAAGAAGATCGTCGTTGTAATAGGTAAATATGATTACTTCTTATTTCCATCTTCAATAGATAACTGTGAATTTGTATATTGTTTCCATTATTCTCCTCTAGATTGGATAAAGATCACATTGATATCAATCTCTTGATTTGACCATAGGTTGCCTCTTGGGAGGAGTTGTTCTGACCGCAATAGAATTGTTGTTCATAAATGTATTATGGGAAGAGGAGAAAATCTTCTTCTGGAAGATCTACTTCAAAGGTGGAAAAATTCTTAAAGGAATATGCTTATGAAATGTCGATGATGACCAAATATTCACACTCTCACCTCAAGAAGATCACAAACAACTTTGCAGAAAAGTTGGGAGGAGGAGGTTTTGGTGTGGTCTATAAAGGAAAGCTTCGGAACGATGCTTTAGTGGCCGTGAATCTTCTTTATAGGCATAGGCATACCCAGACCCAATTCATGAATGAATTTTCCACCATTGGACAGGTCCATCACATCAATTTTCCTTGTCTGTTGGGGTACTGTTTCGAAAACCCTACGAGCACACTGGTATATGAGTACATGCTCAATGGATCTCTCGATAATGTTTTATTTGTCGGGAAAGAGGAGGGGAAAGTCTTAAGGTGGGAATAATTGTATTCTATTGCTTTGGGTGTGGCCCGTGGGATTGCATATTTACACCAATATTGCTACAAATGCATCATACACTTCGACATCAAACCTCACAATATATTGTTGGACACCGACTTCACACCAAAAGTTTTTTATTTTGGTCTTGCAAAACTTTGTGGGAAGGGAGACAACCATATTTCAATGACGATTGAGAGAGGGACGTTGGAATATGTTGTGCCAGAGTTGTGCCACAACGATGTGGGTCCTATTACAGATAAATCAGACGTCTATAGTTTTCAGAATGTTGTTGTTGGAGATTATTCGGGGTAGAAAGAATATTGAGGTGCATGTTAACCGTTCCAGTCAGTTCTACTTTTCTGAGTGGGTTTTCAAGCTATTGGAGAGTGGTGAGTTGGGGATGAGACTGAAAGGAGGAGGAGGAGAAATAGAAGCAGAACATGAGGATAACGTGAGGAGGGTCACTAAAGTTGGATTGTGGTGCATTCAGTACAACTCCAACCGTTGCTTGTGTATCAAGCTATAAATGTAATTCTTTTGTTCATTAAATGAGACGAGAATTACTATGAGTTTAATCTCACTGTAATTTGTCGTTTTGGTATCAGAAGAGGGTGTAAGGCAGAGTGTTGCCATCGGGGAAAGCCTGGAGCCGTGAGCTATACGCCGTGAAGAGGAGAGAGACCCTGTTGGATTCGTGTTGTGCATGAAGTGGAGGAGCCGCTGAAACCCGCTGACAAAGAGATTCGAATTGTTGAATCAAATCAAGTTGCTGAAGATCGCAGAAAGGAGATTGCAGATCATCGTTGTGGAAATGAGGACTTGCTGTTGTGTATTGTAGACGTGTGTAGAGCTGCCAATGCGTGAAAGAGAGCCGTTGCTGAATGCTGGGATTGTGTGCGTCCAATTCTTGAGATTGTGAGCCGCCGTGAGGTCGTGCTTTCCGATTTTTTGCAGACATTGATGTGTATAGTGCTGGGAAGACCGAGAACTTGTTTTAAAGCTATATATGCTGTGGAGAAAGCTTGAGAGCTGTCCCTGGAACCGTGAGACATTCGTTTAAAGAGGTATTTCCAGGTATTTTTTGATTTGTTCAAAGATTTTCTGTAGAAATGTCAAATTCATTCACAGATAATTATCTGAATGAAGCATCTAAGTTGGATGGTGATAATTACATTGACTGGAAATTTAAGATATTGACAATTTTTTAAACATGGAATGTGTGGGCTATTGTAAATGGAGATGAAACCAAACCCACAGGTGTTGCTGGTATAGATCGGGAGAAAGGAGAAACAAAGGTCAAAGTATTGTTGCGAATGTCTGTCAAGGACAACATAATTCCACACATCATGAACTGTAAAACTTCTAAGGAGACCTCAGAGATATTGAAAGGTTTGTATGAAACTACAAACTCAAATAGGATTATGTTTTTTAAGAATAAGTTATTGTCCATAAAAATGGATGCAAATACAATTATGGTAAATAGGATTATGTTTTTGAAGAATAAGTTATTGTCCATAAAAATGGATGCAAATACAATTATGGTAACTATTACATTAAAATGGATGCAAATGCAATTATGGTAACTACTACATTTTCTGAGTTAACAGGAATTCTTCTACAAGAAGAAGAAAGAATGAAGGTGTTTGAGATGGATTCTCATACTTTATAATTGGCATTAGTAGCCAAAGGGAAACAACCATACAGGGGAAAGCCATGGGACAAAAACAGAGCAGGCAAGTTTCAACAAAGGAATAGAGGTATGACTCAATCAAAATTTGATGCACATTATAAGAAAAATGATGATTGTTTTTATTGTGGGAAACTTGGTCATCATGCTAAATATTGTTATAAAATGAAAGCTAATGAATCCAAACAGAAGTTCATAAAACAAATGGAAATTATGTGAAAAGTGACAGCTCTATCAATGATGGTTTTAGGAATCTAAAGTTGTTTATTTCCAAAGCTGCATTGTCCGCAGAAACTGATGATGAAAGTGCATGGTTCATAGATTCAGGAGCATCAACTCATATGTCTTGTAACAAAGAATGGTTTGATGAATATCATGAGAACACAAATGAAACACACGTATATTTAGGAGATAACATATCTTATAAGATTCAGGGTTATGGAGTAATATGTGTGAATTTACCTAATGGGCAAATGAAACAGATTCACAATGTGTTGTATGTTCCAGGCATAAAAAAGAACTTGATATCTATTTCCCCAATAACTGATCAAAATTTGAATGTAGAATTTATGCAGTCTCAATGCTTTGTGAAGGATATTCAGAATCATTATAAATTCATAGCCACAGGAACAAGAATTGGAGGTATGTATAAGCTTGATGTAACAAAGGGCACTCATCAAGCATTGACATCTACAACAATGTCAACAGAAGAATTATGGCATCGTAGGTATGGATATCTTAATTTAGGTAAATTCCCTGCCAATGGTATTGTTACGTTTTCCAGTCGCCTCCTTCAAATTTGATTACAAACCTCAATGCTTATGTTATCGTAATATAAAAGAATGTAGTAAATGCTCCATTTTACTAGTAATCTTGAATGCAGATATGTATATGTGTTGCTCGATGTGTCTTCTATGCATTCTCTTCGCAAAATAATAAAATCTGTTGTAGTTGCTAATAATAATACAGGTCATCAAAAGAAGATCGTCGTTGTAATAGGTAAATATGATTACTTCATATTGCCATCTTCGATAGATAATTGTGAATTTGTATCTTGTTTCCATTATTCTCCTCTGGATTGGATAAAGATCACATTGATATCAATCTCTTGATTTGACCACAGGTTGCTTCTTCGGATGAGTTTCTCTGACTACAATAGCAGTGTTGTTCATAATGTATTATGGGAAGAGGAGAAAACCTTCTTCTGGAAGATCTACTTCAAAGGTGGAAAAAATCTTAAAGGAATATGCTTATGAAATGTCGATGTTGACCAGATATTCACACTCTCACCTCAAGAAGATCACAAACAACTTTGTAGAAAAGTTGGGAGAAGGAGGTTTTGGTGTGGTCTATAAAGGAAAGATTTTGAACGACACTTTAGTGCTTGTGAAGCTTCTTGATAGGCATAGGCATACCCAGACCCAATTCATGAATGAAGTTGCCACCATTGGATGGGTCCATCACGTCAATTTGGCTCGTGTGTTGGGGTACTGTTTCGAAAACCCTATGAGCATACTAGTATATGAGTACATGCTCAATGGATCCCTCGATAAATTTTTATTTGTCGGGAAAGAGGAGGGGAAAGTCTTAGGGTGGGAACAATTGTATTCTATTGCTTTGGGTGCCGCCCGTGGGATTGCATATTTACACCAATATTGCGACAAATGCATCATACACTTCGACATCAAACCTCACAATATATTGTTGGACGTTGACTTCACACCAAAAGTTTCTAATTTTGGTCTTGCAAAACTTTGTGGGAAGGGAGACGACCATATTTCAATGACGACCGAAAGAGGGATGCCGGGATATGTTGCGCCAGAGTTGTGCCACAGCAATGCGGGTCCTCTTACAGATAAATCAGACGTCTATAGTTTCAGAATGTTGTTGTTGGAGATTATTGGGGGTAGAAAGAATATTGAGGTGCATGTTAACCGTTCCAGTCAATTCTACTTTCCTGAGTGGGTTTTCAAGTTGTTGGAGACTGGTGAGTTGGGGATGAGATGGAAAGGAGGAGGAGTAAAAATAGAAGCAGAACATGAGGAGGCTCACTAAAGTTGGATTGTGGTGCATTTAGTACAACTCCAACAATCGTCCTTGTATGATGAGGGTTGTTCAAATGTTAGAAGGAGATGAAAATGATGTGACTGATCCTCCATTTTCCATCAATTCCTCGCCTGTACCTGAGAAAATTTACTATCTTCCCCTGGAAAACCATTTTCCATTGAAGTTAGACTGTAGTTTTATATGTTGGACGGTCTTATTCAAACCCATCTTTGCATTGTTGTGAATCGATAATCCAATACATACCATACTCTTCGACATTAGGTAAATTGAATATAGATGGAGCTTACAAGCACTTAAGACCTTAAGACTAAGTGTTGTGATAGCTCCCTTCACATTTCGATTGGGCTTCATCTAATCCATGGTTCATCTGTGGTTCGATATACTAGTAGAATATCTATATAGTAGCACCATGGTTCATCTGTGGTTCGATATAGTCCATGTAACAAACAACTCCACACAACTCCAAGCAGTAGCACCACGATAAGTGCATGAACTCTGTTTTCAGCTTCATTCTGTTGTAGATCTTGGCAATAAAACATAGTGCTCAAATCGCTGCAACAATGGATATCATGATCATAACTTCTGGATTATCAATTCCTCTCAATTTCACAACAGACACACAACGATCTACTACAACATATAATCTTCCACGGACCTGCAAAATAGAAAACGAAGTGCAGGACAGAACGAAAACAAATCTGCAATAACAGAAAACGAATTTGCAGAACAGAATGCAAAAACACCACGCAGATCTCTCTATTTGAATTGATATATAAAGGAATTACATGCAGGAAATTCTTCATAAATAACGAAGCGACTAATAGCCTAACTTGGCGATGAAAACAAGAAACCAAACGATTTGCAGTTAACTAAACAAATCGCAGAGCTAATCGCTCAACTTATTCGTCTAACACACCCCCTTAAGTTGGAGCGCGACAATCATTTAACATAACAACACTCAGCTTAGATCTGAGTGATACAAATGTTTCTGTGCCCAAAGGCTTTGTGAAGATATCAGCTTGTTGATCTGCTGATTTACAAAATTTTACAGTGATTACATCTTCATTTACCAATTCTCGAATAAAATGATAA
>ML778425.1:120446-167472 GCA_009831015.1 Picea engelmannii
TGTGCTAGTTTCTAAATAAATTGCTACCTATAAGCCAGTCAAAGACAATGAAGTGATTGTGGTAGTACTAGCCGAGTGAATAATTTATGGTAGTCCTTATTTGTCGCGACTTCGGTATGAAGGAAATATCTGGGCAATGATTTTCAGTTTCGATTATTTAAACATTGTTCTTGTCAAACTGAACTCTTCATTTATTATGTGTAAAATAATTGAAATTTTGTCACTTTGTCCCATCTTTTCAAGATAGTCTCTTTATTTAAATTTATAATTTTTTAAAAATATTTTAAATAAGAAATATAAAATAAAATACAATAATTTATGTATAGTGACGATATTTTCTAGAGATTAAATTATGTGAGAGTTTTTGGTAAATACTCTCACATAATTTAATCTCAGTACAATTCCAGCAATCGTCCTTGTATGATGAGGGTTGTTGAAATGTTAGAAGGAGATGAAAATGATGTGACTGATCCTCCATTGCCCGTCAATTCCTCGCCTGCACCCGAGAAAACTTTTTTATCTTCCCCTGGAAAACCGTTTTCCATTGAAGTTAGATTGTAGTTTTCTATGTTGGACGGGCTTCTTCAAACCCATCTTTCCATTGTTGTGAATCGATAATCCAATCCATACCATACTCTGCGACATTGGGTTACTTGAATATAGAGGGAGCTTACAAGCACTTAAGACCTTAAAACAAAGTGTTCTGACAACTCCCTTCCAATTTTGATTGGGCTTCAACTAATCCATGGTTCATCTGTGGTTCGATATACTAGTAGAATATCTATGTAGTAGTTTAAACTTTTAAAGTTTTAGAGATATTTTGAAGGATATTTGTTTGAAATTTGGTTAAAAATTATTGTATATGCAGATTTGAGTGGTTAATTCTGTGTAATTTGAGTTTCCAAAAGTTTTTCAATTGATTGATTCTAACAAAAAAAATTGTAATTTCATACAATTGTATGTATCATATTCCTAAAAAAATAAAAATATAGAACAATTAGACAAGGCCGAATAACTATAAGTTAACCAGTCAAAGACATATTTTCTAAATAAATGATTGTTAGACATTATGTAGAAATGCTAAATATAGAATTAGTAAATAAACCTAGACTCCTCGTGTCCTCTACATGGTTATCAGATACATCATTTGAGGAAACTGTTGCTTGTGTATCAAGCTATAAATGTATGTCTTTTGTTCATTAAATGAGACGAGAATTACTATGAGTTTAATCTCACTGCAATTTGTTGTTTTGGTATCAGAAGATGGTGTAAGGTAGAGTGTTGCCATCAGGGAAAGCTTGGAGCCGTGAGCTATACGCCGTGAAGAGGAGAGAGTCGTTGTTGGATTCGTGTTGTTCATGAAGTGGAGGAGCTACTGAAACCCGCTGACAAAGAGATTCAAATTGCTGAATCGAATCAAGTTGTTGAAGATCGTAGAAAGGAGATTGCAAATTGTCATTGTGGAAAGAAGAAATTGATGTTGTGTATTGTTGCATTGTAGACGCGTGTAGAGCTGCCAATGCATGAAAGAGAGTCGTTGTTGAATGTTGGGATTGTGTGTCTCCAGTTCCTAAGATTGTGAGCCATCATGAGTTCGTGCTTTCCGATTTTTTGCAGACATTGATGTGTATAGCGCTGGGAAGCCCGAGAACTTGTTTTAAAGTTGTATATGTTGTGGAGGAAGCTTGAGAACTTTCCCTGGAACCGTGAGACATTCGTTTAAAGAGGTATTTCCAGGTATTTTTTGAGTTGTTCAAAGATTTTATGCAGAAATGTCAAATTGATTCACAGATAATTATGTGAATGAAGCATCTAAGTTGGATGGTGATAATTACATTGACTGGAAATTTAAGATATTGACGATTTTTGAAGAATGGAATGTGTGGGCTATTGTAAATGGAGATGAAATCAAACCCACAGGTTTTGCTGGTACAGATTGGGAGAAACGAGAAACAAAGGCCAAAGTGTTGTTGCGAATGTCTGTCAAGGACAACATAATTTCACACATCAGGAACTGTAAAATAAGCCAACATAATGTCTTATTTTATAAGGAAAAAGAGTGATGTATTTGAATATTTTAAGGAGTTTAAAACTAGGGTGGAAAAGAAGATGAGAAAATACATCAAGATTCTAAGATTTGATCAAGGTGGAGAATATACCTCAAGAGATTTTGATAGCTACTGCAAGAACAATGGGATCATTCAACAATTCACTGTGTCTGATACACCACAGCAAAATAGTGTAGTTGAAAGGAAGAACAAGACATTAGTGGAATGTACTCGCAACATGTTGAAAGGTAAAAACATTTCTAATGGTTTTTGGGAAGAAGCCATTAATATTGTTGTTTATTTGAAAAATAGAAGTCCAACTAAGATTCTAGATCTGAAAACGCCTTTTGAAGTCCTTTATGGCTACAAACCTGAAGTTGGTCATTTAAGAATATTTGGTTCCAAGGCGTTTGCTCATATTCCAAAAGATGAGAGAAGAAAACTTGATGCAAAATATGTTAAGTGTATATTTCTTGGCTATTGTGATGATCATAAGGCATACAAGTTGTTTGATCTTAGTGCACATAAGTTGATTGCAAGCAGATATGTTATTTTTCATGAGAATACAGATGATGAGATAAGTAAAAATGATGTTTGGTATACTCCTTATGACAATGATGCTTATGTAAAAATTGAGATAGATGATGAACAGGAACAGGAACATGAATAGGTACAATAGTAGGAACAGGTACAGGAACAAAGTGGAAGCAGCATGGATACTACAAACATTCTTGAGTCACCCAGAAGGGATCTTACGCCACAGAGCAGAAGAAATGAAAGTTGTGGAACTCAAAGAAAGTCATCATGAACAATTCAGGTACCTTATAGGTATAAAGATTATGCATTGATGACACAAGTTATGAATGTGGAAAAACCTATTACTTATGAACAAGCCAAAGAACATAAAGAATGGAAAAATGCAATGGATGAAGAATATGAATCAATAATGAAGAATGAAACGTGGGAATTCAGTGAACTGCCTGAAAACAAAGTTTCCATAGGATGTAAATGGCTGTATAAAACCAAATTTAATGTAGATGGAAGTATTGACAAATACAAGGCTAGATTAGTTGAAAAAGGGTATTCACAAAAGGAAGGAATTGATTATGAGGACACTTTTGCACATGTAGTTAAGTTAAATACAATTAGAGTCATGATTGCATTAGCTACACAACACAATTGGAAAATACATTAGTTAGATGTTAAATCTGCATTTCTGAATGGTGTTTTAAAAGAAGAAGTTTATTTGGTTCAGCCTGAAGGATTTATAAAGAAAGGACAAGAGGATCTTGTGTGTAAGCTAAATAAAGATTTATATGGTTTGAAACAAGCACCTAGATCTTGGTATATTAAGATTGATTCATTGTTTGCACATAAAGGTTTTGTGAAAAGCAAAAATGATCTTAATTTGTATGTCAAAAAGGATGAAAATGGGAATGTTGCTTTGATATCTTTATATGTTGATAATTTGATTATAACAGACAGTGCTTCTCACTTGATTGAAGATATTAAAATTCAGTTATCACAGATGTTTGAAATGAAGAATCTTGGTGAAATACATTATTGTTTAGGTTTGAAAATATGGAGAGAAGGTGGTAAAATAATGGTCACTCAAAGTAAATACACAAGGGAAACACTGGAAAGATTCAATATGAATGAATGAAACGTGAGAATTAACTGATTTGGTATTATGTATACTGATGATTGTGATGTTGAGTTGACAGGTTACTTTGATTCAAATTGGACCGGAAATCTCGATGACAGGAAATCAACTTCAGGATATGCATTCAACATTGGTACAAGGGTCCTGTCATGTAGCAATAAGAAACAATCAACTGTTTCTTTGTCATCAACAGAAGCTGAGTACAAAGCTCTTTGTAATGCTACTTGTGAAGTTGTTTGGTTAAGGAGATTTCTTGAAGATATTGGCAATAAACAAATGAAGCCTATTGTTCTTAAATGTGACAGTCAAAGTTCTATTAAATTGACTCACAACCCAATTTATCATGCTAAAACAAAGCATATTTAAATCCAACACCATTTTGTAAGAGAAAAGATACAGTCAAAGGGAATTGACTTGATCTGCTGACATCTTTACCAAACCTCTTAAAAATATGAATTTTAAAGAATACAGGAAACAATTATGTGTGATAGAAAATCCATTTCTCCATTAAAGAGAAGTGTTAGAAATTAATGTATCCATCATCATTTGAGGAATCCGTTGCTTATGTATCAAGCTATAAATGTAAGTCTTTTGTTGATTAAATGAGACGAATGAGAATTACTGTAAGTTTAATTTCACTGCAATTTGTTGTTTATGATTACCTATTCGTCAGTCAAAGACATATTTTCTAAATAAATTGCTCCCTATACGTCAGTCAAAGATATATTTTCTAAATAAATTGCTACCTATAAGCCAGTCAAAGACAGTGAACTGATTGTGGTAGTAATCGCCGAGTGAATAATTTATGGTACTACTTCTTTGTCGTGATTTTCGGTATGCTGGAAATATCTGGGCAATGATTTTCAGTTTTGTCAAACTGAACTCTCCATTTATTATGGGTAAAATAATTTAAATTCTGTCACTTTGTCCCATCTTTTCAAGATAGTCACTGTATTTAATTTATAATTTTTTAAAAATATTTTAAATAAAAAATATAAAATAAAATACAATAATTTATTAGGTAACGTATAGTGACGAGACTAAATTATGTGAGAGTTTTTGTAAATACTTTATTAACTTTATATATAACTATTCCTTAAATCAGCATCATATAATAACTCGAGATCAATTAATTACCAAAGTTCTTTGACCAACTAAATCAGGCGTACATGGTTAAAAAAGGAACATAAAGTGGACAATTTCACCTCTTGCCCTAGAAATATTTGAGAAGATTTTAAACTAAAAGATTCCACAACAATCCCTCAAATTGTAGAATGGACATAAAATGATTGTTTGGTATTACAGTCCTTAGCAATTTCATTGTTGTAACCGTGTTGTCATATATTGGATAATTTAATTGAATGAAGTATAAACATTTTATTAATTTGAAATAAAACTTGATTTTTGAGTAATTTAAAAGTGTAAGGGAAGTATATTTTTTTCCTAAAATTTGGTAAGAATTCTTTAAAATTTGATTTTTAAAAATTGTTTTTTCAGAATAATTTAAAATTTTAAGGAAAGTATATTTTTTTCTAAAATTTGGTAAGATTTTTTTTTGGATTTGATAGAATTATATCATCAATTGTTAAAATTTTATAATTAAAATATTTCATAATCAAAATATTAGAAAATGTTGAATCTATTTTTACATTAGTTTCAACAATTCAAAATTACAATTACAATTTCAAAACAAATATAAAATTATTACAATTTCAAAATAAAAATAAAATTATAACGAGTTGTCATGAGAAACCTAAAAATCAAAATCTTATTTAGCATTTTTAAAAAAAGAAAAAGACAATCTGCTAATTTTTAGTAACCCTATTTACAATTTTCAATAAACGGAATTTAATTGCGTTGAATATATTTATCAATACAATGAAACAAATTGTCTTAGACTCCCAACACTAGTCTTACCACCAACAGGCTCGACCTTGGTGGTGTGATTCTAAACACTAAACCAATAGGCTTTCCTATGAGGAGAAGCAAAGTAAATAATAGTTTAATTTTACACTACAGTTAAACCCTAATTGCAAAACCATGGGGATTCAGACCAGATATGAGATAATATCTACCACTAATATCTACCACCAAAAATCCAAAGAACAATTTATTTTCAAAAGCTTCAATTTTATGAAACTTTATGCTTTGCACAATAGTTTGCAATTTGGATACAAAGTTGTCTTTCTTTAAAGAGATATACTCAATAGATAGATTTGGCTTTGGATATGAAACCATCAAAGCTTTAAATAAATATGAAACCTTTAATGCATAGAACTTAGCTTTGAATATGAAATCATCTCTTTAATACATTCCTCAATACATCTGTAAATATTTCAAAATATTCACAGTAAACAAGACTTTGAGAAAAGAATGCAAAGTAAACCTTAGAGCAATCTCTCTAAATGATCTGCTCAATATATCAATGCATTGGATATGAAGTTGTTGTTAGGATGTAATCATTTCACTGCCCCTGTGAAAACGATGAATCGATGGTCGTCTTGATCCTTCATGACTCGAGGATTTAGCACCGATTTACTAATTTCTCAAGCGGTGGCCGCCTTAACCTTTGCAGGCCACGAGATACTATTACCGCTTAATTAAATCTTTTTATAAGATCGAAGGGGCATTTTTGTTTGTATAAATACCTGAAACGGATTGTAAGAGGAAGATCTTGAAAGCATATTGAAGATAATTTGCCATTTCGTATTTGGAGGTGTTCTCTCCGTTTTTACAATGTTTTCATTAAGTTTGTAAACTTGTCTAACTTTTTGACCTGATTCGCTATATTATTTGGTTTTATGGATTGCGAACACGGTCCCACATTTTATTCGGAGTTTATTTGTTGGAGTGAGTGATCTTAATATATAAGCACATTGAACCCAAGTCGATATTTTTATTTTGGCATTCGGAGTTTATTTGTTGGAGTGAGTGATCTTAATATATAAGCACATTGAACCCAAGTCAATATTTTTATTTCGGCATTCAGAGTTTACTTGTTAAAAGGTGTGTGGAGTTCTTTAGTCTCAAAACCCTGAACCCGAAGTTTTGGGCCCAAAGCTTATTCACATTTTTTCGCAATTAGGCAATTGTAGTTTTATTTTTCTTTTACGTTGGGTGTTTGCAAACCCCGAACCCCGAACTTCAATCTGCCTGGGCCCACAACCTATTTGCATTTCGCGAATCGGAAATTGTCATTGTGTTTTGTTTTTTGTGTCTGGCGTTTGTAATCGCCGAATCCCAAACCCCGATTGACCTCCGATTTTTTCACATTTGGTATCAGAGAAAGTATTCTATTTTGCTATTGCTTAGTTCATTGCAGATTATTCCTGTTAGTGCCAAATTTTATTCTCTTATTTTCCTGCGTGAAGGTTTATTTAATTCCTTTCAAATTTTATATAAATGGCTGCATCTGGTAGTAATTCTTCTCAGGTTCAGGTTCTTCTTCTGAGCGAGAAGTCATATGACTCTTGGTATATTCGAATGAGGATGATTTTACGTTCTCAGAATTTATGGACCTATGTTATTGATGGTTATGTTGAGCCAGCTGATGTAGCAGCAAAATTGGCTCTCTCTAATGTTGACCGTGTTTTGTTGAAGGAAAACAGGAAGAAGGATAACAAGGCTCTTGGATTAATCCAACAAGGATTAAATGAATCCATTTTTACGAAGATTTCTAGTGTTGTATCTTCAAAGATGGCTCGGGACATTCTTGAAACCTGTTATCAAGGTGTGTCCAAGGTGAAGACAGTCAAGTTGCAGAACTTGAGAAGGGATTTCGAAAATCTGAAGATGAAGGATAATGAAAGTGTTGATACTTTCATGACTCAAGTAATGAATGTTGTGAACCAGCTTAGGCAGTATGGAGATGATATTGAGAATAAGAGAGTTATTGAGAAAGTGATGAGAAGTTTACCCAAGAAGTTTGAACTCGTTGTTGTACCCATAGAGGAATTTAAGGATTTAAGTCTAATGCAAATTGATGAATTATCTTGTTCTCTTGTTTCTCATGAATCTAGGATATCTAGATATGAATAAGGATCAATAGAGCATGCTTTCAAATCTCAACAACATGTTACTAGAGGCAGAGGCAGAGGAAGGTTTCATACTCGTGGTAGAGGAGGTTGATTTTCTGGTCTAAGGGACAACGGAGTTGAATCTAAGTCTTAGAAGAAGTCCCAGCAGAATCCTCCTAATTTAAGAGGGAGCAACAACAAACCCTGGTAGCAATAAAATCAGAGGTATGATAAAACTAAAGTACAATGTTATTATTGTAAGAAGTTTGGGCATTTTGCCAACAAATGTTGGAAGAAACAAGGAGATGCTGGAATGCAGTCTACAAATATTACAAATGAGTTTGAGGATCATCAAAATCCTGTGTTTTTGACCTGTAATTTCACTCAGGAAAGTGCAAATGATATTTGGTTTTTGGATAGTGGTTGCAATGACCACACGACTGGTAATAAGCATTTATTTTCATTTATTGACAATAGTATTCAGTCTGAAGTAAAATTGGGAAATGACTGTAAGGTTACAGTTAATGGTAAAGGTGTAATTCCAGTTTACACTAAGGATAATCAGAAAATAAATATTGATGATGTTTATTTTGTACATGGTTTAAAATGCAATCTTATTAGTGTTGGACAATTGATGGAGAAAAAGTACAGAGTGTTCTTCAAGAACAAGGTATATACAATCTATGATAAATTTCCCAACAAACAATTAATTGCAAGAGTAGAGATGACCAAGAATATAATTCTTCCACTTGTTATGAAAAATGATTTGAGTGGTTCTTTGAATGCTTATAAAGATGGAAGCTTAGATGAATCTTGGTTATGGCATTTAAGATATGGTCATTTACATTTTGGTGGCTTAGATCTGTTACAGAAGAAGCAGATGGTAAAGGGGTTGCCTTGTATCCAACAACCTGCAAGATCTTGTGAGAGTTGCATACTTGGAAAATATCACAGAGAGAAATTTGTTTCAGGTATTTCCTACAGAGAAAAAGCTCCATTGGAAATTGTCCACACATATTTATGTGGACCTATGCAAACACCTTCTTTAACTGGCTATGTTTATTTTATTACTTTCATTGGTGATTTCAGTAGGAAGATTTGGTTGTATTTGTTGAAACAGAAATCTGAAGCCTTTGATGTTTTTAATAAGTTTAATTCTATGGTTGAGAATGAGAGTGTTCAAACCATTAAAATATTAAGGTCTGAAAGAGGAGGTGAATACAAACTTAATGAATTCATTGAATTTTGTGATCTTCATGGAATTAAAAGGCAATTTACTACTCGATATACTCCATAGCAGAATGGAGTGGTTGAAAGGAAGAATCAGACCATCATGGATATGGCTCGAATCATGTTGAAAGAGAAGCATCTTTCAAATGAATATTGGGGAGATGCGGTTCTTTGCTTTGTTTTTATCTTGAATAGAAGTCTGACCAAGACCGTGAGGGATCGTGTACCTCAAGAAGCCTGGGATGGTAAGCCTTGCAATGTTTCTCATTTCAGAATTTTTGGATGTGTTGCATTTGTGCATATACCTGCATAAATGAGGAGGAAGTTGGATGACAGAAGTGAGAAATGTATCTTTGTTGGATACAGTGAAGAGTCTAAGGCATATAAACTCTACAGTCCCATCACCCAGAAATATGTAATCAACAGAGATGTTCAATTTAAAGAAGATGAAGCCTAGGATGGAAGTATTGACAAATCAATTTCAGAGGGAGCTGTGTTACCCCGTGAAGATGATGATGGAGCTGAGTAGGCTGAAGGAGATGGACAGATGGTTCGACATGCACATACGCCTACAACAAGATTTCCAATAAGGAAAGCACCATATTTTAGCCCATCTCAATTTAGAACACCCAGAACTCATGAGCGTGGTGAGCCATATGGACATAGTGGACATCAATCAGATTCACAGGTAAGTAGTGAATCAAATCCCACTTTAGCTTCATTAAGAAACAAATTTAAAGGAGAAAAGACTAGAATCTTAAGAGAATTCTATGATCAGAATGAAGAAGTAGATCATATTTCAAATTTTGCATTAATGGCATGTGATCTTGTAAGTTTTGATGAAGCTGCTAAAGAGGATGTCTGGATAAAAGCAATGGTTGAGGAGATTGATTCCACTGAAAGAAATAACACTTGGGATCTTGTAGATTTACCTGAAGGTAAGAAAAGTATCGGTGTTAAGTGGGTTTATAAGACTAAGTTGAATGCATATGGTGAAGTTGAAAAGTACAAGGAAAGAGTTGTAGCTCAGGGGTTTAGTCAGCAACCCGACATTGATTACAATGAAACATTTTCTTCTGGAGAAAGAATTGACAATGTGAGAATGGTCTTAGCTATTGCAGCTTAGAATAGATGGATCATGCATCAGATGGATGTTAATTCTACATTCTTGAATGGATGTTTGGAAGAAGAGGTTTATGTAAGACAACCTCCGGGTTATGAGATTGATAAGCCTAGAGATAAAATTTACAAGTTAATGAAAACTTTATATGGATTGAAGCAGGCATCCAGAGTTTGGTATAGCAGGATTGATGAATACCTGATCAATTTTGGATTCAGAAGAAGTCCAAGTGAACCAACTCTGTATACAAAGGTAAACTAGAAAGGTAAAATTTTGATTGTCTGTTTGTATGTTGATGACCTGATTTTTACCGGAGATCTATCTGTAGATGATTTTAAAAATGCCATGAAAACAAAGTTTGAGATGACTGATTTAGGATTGATGAAATATTTTCTTGGAATTGAAGTGGATCAATCTGATGATGGCATTTTCATTTTTCAAACTAACTATGCAAATGAAATATTAAAAAGGTTTAGAATGTTGAATTGTAGACCAGCTGCAACACCTATGGAAACTAGTATTAAACTTAGCAAGTATGATGAGGGATCATATGTTGATCCAACTCTGTATAAGAGGCTAGTTGGAAGCCTTATGTACTTAACAACAACTAGACCTGATATCATGTTTATTGTAAGTTTGATTTCGAGATTCATGGAGACTCCGAAGAGTACTCATTGACAAGTAGGAAAGAGGATCCTGAGATATGTTGCTGGAACAACTGACTT
The DNA here is from genome assembly GCA_009831015.1 of Picea engelmannii. Lineage (NCBI taxonomy): Eukaryota > Viridiplantae > Streptophyta > Pinopsida > Pinales > Pinaceae > Picea > Picea engelmannii. The sequence continues at coordinate 131,249 of ML778425.1, forward strand.
TGGTATTTGATACACATCCATCTTAAACTTTGAGCTGATCGGATATACTGATAGTGATTTTACAGGTTCCATTAATGATAGGAAGAGCACATATGGGTATGTGTCCAGTCTTGGATTTGGAGCAGTGGCATGGGCGTCAAAGAAACAACCCATTGTGACTCTATCTTCTACTGTGGCAGAGTATGTTGCAACAACTGCATTTGCATGTCAAGTTGTGTGGATGAGAAGGGTCTTGAATGAATTGTTGCATGACTAGAATGATGCAACCCAAATTGTCTGTGACAATAAATCTTCCATTGCACTGTCAAAGAATCATGTCTTTCACAAACAGAGTAAGCACATTGATACAAGGTGTCATTTCATTCGAGAGCTAGTAACTGGTAAAGAGATTTTTGTTCAATTCTGTAGATCTAAAGAACAATTTGCAGACATATTTACGAAGCCTTTGGGAAATGAATTATTTAAAATCCATAGAAGAAATATTGGGGTCTGTAAGCTGTAATGCATTGTTTACAACAATTTTGTTTTACTTGTTTTTTAGTTTGTTTAGCTCTGAAATGATTAAGAGGGAGTATGTCAGGATGTAATCATTTCACCGCCCCTGTGAAAATGGTGAAATGGAGAAAACTCCTCCATACAAAACCTTATAACTCTTTAAATACACATCAAAGTCTTCCTTTAAGTTCTATTGCAAAAAGAATGCACCTTATAACTCTTTGAGTTTCCCTTGAAATAAACTTTAACTTAATGAAATTCACTTATTACTCCCAAATAAAAACTTTTAGAAAATCTTTCATAAAGTTACAACCCTCCATACTTTAATGTTCTTTATGAAACTTCAATGTTCTATATGAAATATGACTAAATTAGTGGAATGATAAATTTATATGCCACTCAACTATTTCACCATATGATGCCTTGGAAATGACATCAAGAGGATTTTTAAAGGGAAGTTTATAAAATCATGGAGCATGAGAAAAATAAAAATTAAGAACACCTAATTAGTTTCTAGGTCGAGGTCTACCAAGTTGAGATTGCAAATCGAGAGTTGGTTATCTTCGCTCATATCGCTTGTTCTTTACATGACGGTCATTATTACCAAGTCCATCCGTCCAAGTCGAAGTTTCTCTTTGTGCCAACATTCCTTCTTTTATGCAGATGTTTCTTGCTCAAACATAGATTGTAGGTCGTGTAGGATTAACACCTTGAAGCTCCTCAACAAAACAATTCGGTCACATTTTCCAGCGAAGTTTTGTGCCATTAAATAAAACAAAGACGAACTAGATTCTTCTTGTTGGCAATATGGAAAGATCACTTATGTGCTTCAGATCAGTGCTCCATCAGGTTCACCAGATTGATTCTAATCACAATAGTTATGTCCTCTTAAATGTCCATATATGAATTGTTTTCCACTCTTGAAGCCACACTTGAATGGATTCCATTGGCTTCCATTGCTTCTTCACTTATTTCATTGATAAATGCTAAGCACATATCTTCAACACCGTCCAAAAATGTCCTACTCACCATTGGTTTCAAATCAATTCTCTGATGGTTTTATAGGTAGCCCACTTCATCATTGTCACTGCACTTCAACTCCATGGAAAAACTACCATGGATCTACCAGGCCCTAAAAACTATAGGGATCTGATAAACTACCAATCACTAAGAACTATAATGCTCTGATAAACTACCAGGCCCATAAGATCAATATCATGCTCTGATACCACTGTTAGATTCATAATGAAAAAAACAAAATAAACATAAAGGAAATAATTTAAGCAATCAAAAAACCACAATGAACAAAGATAAATAGAATATTGGCAGAAAATGCATACTCTGTCATCATTAATGAATAAGAAAATAATCGTGTATATAGACGCACATATAAAATACAAATATACCATAACTGTCATGTAACTGTATAACAGTTAGGTAAACTAACAAACTATGATTAGAGTTTTTAACACCTCTCTCTGCAACACATTACTAATAAGACTATACTAGTGGAGGGTTTTGAGATAGCATGGTATGTCCACCGCAACAAAGATCTTAGATGTGAAGATTTCCAGAAGAGTAAGGGCACTTGTGGTTATAAAATTTCATAACCGACAACGTTTCTTTTCTATTGTCCCGATGCCACCACGAGTTTAGACAAATTCCCTGCCAATGGTATTGTTACATTTTCCAGTCACCTCCTTCAAATTTGATTACAAACATCAATTCTTATGTTATTGTAATATAAAAGAATGTAGTAAATGCTCCATTTTACCAGTAATATTGAATGCGGATATGTGTATGTGTTTCTCGATGTGTATCCTATGCATTCTCTTCGTAAAATAATAAAATCTGTTGCAGTTGCTAATAATAATACAGGTCGTCAAAAGAAGATCGCCGTTGTAATAGGTAAATATGATTACTTCCTATTTCCATCTTCGATAGATAATTGTGAATTTGTATCTTATTTCCATTATTCTCCTCTAGATTGGATAAAGATCACATTGATATCAATCTCTTGATTTGACCACAGGTTGCTTCTTGGGAGGAGTTGCTCTGGCCGCAATAGCAGTGTTGTTCATAATGTATTATGGGAAGAGGAGAAAACTTTCTTCTCGAAGATCTACTTCAAAGGTGGAAAAAGTCTTAAAGGAATATGCTTATGAAATGTCGATGCTGACCAAATATTCACACTCTCACCTCAAGAAGATCACAAACAACTTTGTAGAAAAGTTGGGAGAAGGAGGTTTTGGTGTGGTCTATAAAGGAAATCTTTTGAACAACACTTTAGTGGTTGTGAGGCTTCTTGATAGGCAAAGGCATACCCAAAACCAATTCATGAATGAAGTTGCCACCATTGGATGGGTCCATCACGTCAATTTGGCTCGTGTGTTGGGGTACTGTTTCGAAAACCCTATGAGCACACTGGTATATGAGTACATGCTCAATCGATCCCTCGATAAATTTTTATTTTTCGGGAAAGAGGAGGGGAAAGTCTCAAGGTGGGAACAATTGTATTCTATTTCTTTGGGTGCGGCCCATGGGATTGCATATTTACACCAATATTGCTACAAACACATCATACACTTCGACATCAAACCTCACAATATATTGTTGGATGCTGACTTCACACCAAAAGTTTCTGATTTTGGTCTTGTAAAATTTTGTGGGAAGGGAGACGACCATATTTCAATGACAATCGAGAGAGGGACACCGGGATATGTTGCGCCAAAGTTGCGCCACAACGATGCGGGTCCTATTACAGATAAATCAAACGTCTATAGTTTCAGAATGTTGTTGTTGGAGATTGTTGGGGGTAGAAAGAATAATGAGGTGCATGTTAACCATTCCAATCAGTTCTACTTTCCTGAGTGGGTTTTCAAGTTGTTGGAGACTAGTGAGTTGGGGATGAGATGGAAAGGAAGAGGAGGAGAAATAGAAGCAGAACATGAGGAGAACATGAGGAGGCTCACTAAAGTTGGATTGTGGTGCATTCAATACAACTCCAACGACCGTCCTTGTATGATGAGGGTTGTTCAAGTGTTAGAAGGAGATGAAAATGATGTGACTAATCCTCCATTTCCTGTGAATTCCTTACCTGCACCTTTGAAAACTTTACTATCTTCCCCTAGAAAACCATTTTCCATTGAAGTTAGATTGTAGTTTTCTATGTTGGACGGTCTTATTCAAACCCATATTTGCATTGTTGCGAATCGATAATCCTATTGATACCATACTCTTCGACATTGGGTAACTTGAATATAGAGGGAGATTACAAGCACTTAAGACCTTAAGACTAAGTGTTGTGATAGCTCCCTTCACATTTCGATTGGGCTTCATCTAATCCATGGTTCATCTGTGGTTCGATATACTAGTAGAATATCTATATAGTAGCACCATGGTTCATCCGTGGTTCGATATACTCCATGTAACAAACAACTCCATGCAACTCCAAGAAGTAGCACCACGACAAGTGCAGGAACTCTATTTGCAGCTTCATTCTGTTGTAGATCTTGGCAATAAAACAGAGTGCTCAAATCGTTGCAACAATGGAAATCATGATCATAAATTCTACATTAACAATTCCTCTTAGTTTCACATCAGGCACACAACGATCTACTACAACATATAATCTTCCACGGTGGGCTATGAGCTAGAAATAGTAGCTCAATGTCTCTACACTTGATGGAATGAGTTTGATCTTTTTGCACAACAACGTCCACTCTATCTTCCTTGGCAGCAACGAATTTTATCACAATTATGCTCAACAAATTCATGGTTGTCTCCTCCACTCAGGCAGCGATTATGGAAACAACAACTTCCCTTCCATGACAATGACAGACCCATCGATCTCTGCAAGTTCAGTTATTGAATCAATGGAATTCAACACATTCTTGGTTGCTACTTTCTCTATAGAATGACTTACAACAATGACTCACAGCGGTAGGATGATGGGTGGCTCCTCTCCAGCGTGAAACAAAGATTCTGACAACTTCCTTCAAACCTTCGCGTGGCTCTACAAAGTTTCTGAGTTGTTGAGACCCCACACAAATTTGTAGAAGATATCACCAACCTAAATAAATGAGTAGCACAACTGTATTATTCTCCATGTTGCTTTCTTCAAGTTGTGTTCTTCCACGTAGATGAAGTGCGATAAAATATGTAGTCAGATCTCCCATACAATTACAGAAATATTCACGCTCAAACAAACACTCAGAAACTCACAGAACAATCTATTATACTCACATCTTCTGGGACCCTCCCATAAGAGAGTTAAGCCAAGAACACCAAATTGCAAAACAAAATGCCCACCAAAACTTATTTTTTATTATTAATTCACACAATATTAATACAATTACAATCTTGTTATGAGATTTAACTTATTCTAAACCTGGACACGTTTGTTGAGAAAATCTCTCAATAGAACTAACAAACCCAAACCAATTTCTAACCTAAGAATTATCTCCAACACCATTGCCCGTCAATTCCTCGCCACCTGAGAAAACTTTACTATCTTCCCATGGAAAACCATTTTCCATTGAAGTTAAATTGTAGTTTTCTATGTTGGACAGGCTTATTCAAACACGTCCTTTCATTGTTGTGCATCAATAATCCAATCCATACCATACTCTGGGACATTGGGTAACTTGAATATAGAGAGAGATTACAAGCACTTAGACCTTAAGACTAAGTGTTGTGACAACTCCCTTCCCATTTTGATTGGGCTTCATCTAATCCATGGTTCATCTGTGAATATTTTGAGGGATATTTGCCTGAAATTTGGTTAAAAATTGTTGTATATGCAGATTTGAGTGGTTAATTCTATGTAATTTGAATGTCCAATTTTTTTTCAAAAGATTGATTCTATTATTGATTCTATTTCTACATTTAAAAATACAATTTAAACAATAAAAAATTATAATTTCATACAAATGTATGTATCCTGATTCTTAAAAAAACAAAACCTAATAATTATAACCCAATCAAACTATAACCCAAAGACATATTTTCTAAATAAATGGTTACTTGTACCTCAGTCAAAGACATATTTTCTAAATAAATGGTTACTTATACCTCAGTAAGACATATTTTCTAAATAAATTGCTACCTATAATCCAGTCAAAGACAATGAACTGATTGTGGTAGTACTCGTCGAGTGAATAATTTATGGTAGTCCTTCTTTGTCGTGACTTTCGGTATGAAGGAAATATCTGGGTTTTTGTCAAACTGAACTCTTCATTTATTATGGGTAAAATAATTGAAATTATGTCACTTTTGTCCCCTCTGTTCAAGATAGTCTATGTATTTTAATTTTTTATTTTTTAAAAATATTTTAAATAAGAAATATAAAATAAAATACAATAATTTATAGGGTAATGTATAGTGACGATATTTTCTGGAGATTAAATTATGTGAGAGTTTTTGGTAAATACTTTATTACCTTTATATATAACTATTCCTTAAAAATGTGTTACTAAAACAATTGTAGTCATTGGCCAATTTGTTTTGTACTATAGTTTGGTACCAGAGGGACCTCTGTGAAACGTATTTTCAACTACCAGTTAAGAAGAACCTCTCTCCGCAGCACATTACTAATAACACTATACTAGTGCAGGGTTTTGAGATAACATGGTATGTCGACCGCAACAAAGATCTCAGATGTGAAGATTGCCAGAAGAGTAAGGGAACTTGTGGTTATAAGATTTCGCAACCAACAACGTTTCTTTGCTATTGTCCCGATGCAACCACGAATCTCATTTTGTTCATTAAATGAGACGAGAGTTACTATGAGTTTAATCTCACTGCAATTTGTTGTTTTGGTATCAGAAGAGGGTGTAAGGCAGAGTGCTGCCATCGGGGAAAGCCTGGAGCCGTGAGCTATATGCCGTGAAGAGGAGAGAGTCATTGCTGGATTCGTGTTGTGCATGAAGTGGAGGAGCAACTGAAGCCCACTGACAAAGAGATTCGAACTACTGAATCGAATCAAGGAGATTGCAGAACGTAGTTGTGGAAAGAAGGACCTGATGTTGTGTATTGTTGCATTGTAGACGTGTGTAGAGCTGCCAATGCATGAAAGAGAGCCGTTTCTGAATGTTGGGATTGTGTGACTCCAATTCTTGAGATTGTGAGTCGTCATGAGGTCGTGCGTTTCCATTTTTTGCAGACATTGATGTGTATAGTGCTGGGAAGCCCGGGAACTTGTTGTGAAGCTGTATATGTTGTGGAGGAAGCCTGAGAACTATCCCTGGAACCATGAGACATTCGTTTAAAGAGGTATTTACAGGTATTTTTTGAGTTGTTCAAAGATTTTATGTAGAAATGTCAAATTCATTCACAGATAATTATGTGAATGAAGCATCTTGGGAGATGAAATCAATCCCACAGGTGTTGATGAAATCAATCCCACAGGTGTTGCTGGTACAGATTGGGAGAAATGAGAAACAAAGGCCAAAGTGTTGTTGCGAATGTCTATCAAGGACAACATAATTCCACACATCAGGAACTGTAAAACTTCTAAGGAGACCTGAGAGATATTGAAAGGTTTGTATGAAACTACAAACTCAAATAGGATTATGTTTTTGAAGACTAAGTTATTGTCCATAAAAATGGATGCAAATGAAAATATTACCACCTATGTTTCCAAAATTAAAGATCTAAGTGATCATTTAAGTGCAATTCGTGAAACATTTTCAAAATCTGACATGGTAACTATTACATTAAAAGTTTTAATAAGAGATTATCATGTCTTTATTTCAAGTCTAGGAGGTAGAGCACAACCATCTACATTTTCTGAGTTAACAAGGATTCTTCTACAAGAAGAAGAAAGAATGAAGGTGTTTGAGATGGATTCTCATACTTCAGAATTGGCATTAGTAGCCAAAGGGAAACAACCATATAGGGGAAAGCCATGGGACAAAAATAGAGCAGGCAAGTTTCAACCAAGGAATAGAGGTATGCCTCAATCAAAATTTGATGCACATTATAAGAAAAATGATGATTGTTTTTATTGTGGGAAACCTGGTCATCATGCTAAAGATTGTTATAAAAGGAAAGCTAATGAATCCAAACAGAAGTTCAGAAAACATAATGGAAATTATGTGAAAAGTGACACCTCTATCAATGATGGTTTTAGGAATCTAAAGTTGTTTATTTCCAAAGCTGCATTGTCTGCAGAAACTGATGATGAAAGTGCATGGTTCATAGATTCAGGAGCCTCAACTCATATGTCTTGTAACAAAGAATGGTTTGATGAATATCATGAGAGCACATATGAAACACACATATATTTAGGAGATAACAGATCTCATAAGATTCAGGGTTATGGAGTAATATGTGTGAATTTACCTAATGGGAAAATGAAACAGATTCACAACGTGTTGTATGTTCCAGGCATAAAAAAGAACTTGATATCTGTTTCCGCAATAACTGATCAAAATTTGAATGTAGAATTTATGCAGTCTCAATGTTTTGTGAAGGATATTCAGAATCATTATAAAGTCATAGCCACAGGAACAAGAATTGAAGGTTTGTATAAGCTTGATGTAACAAGCGACACTCATCAAGCATTGAGATCTACAACAATGTCAACAGAAGAATTATGGCATCGCAGGTATGGACATCTTAATCAAAATGACTTATTGCTACTACAAAAGAAATTGATGGTTGAAGGACTTCCTATTTTGAAAAATGAGCATGAAGAATGTGAAGGTTGTGCACTAGGTAAGCAGCATAGGGACGAGTTTCCAGTGCATAAAGAGAAGAAACAAAGGTAGATAATTGAATTAATACATATTGATGTTTGTGCTCCCATGCAAACCATGTCACTTGGAGGTGCCAGGTATTTTCTTATATTTGTTGATGATAGATCTAGATTTACTTGGGCTTATTTTATAAGGAAAAAGAGTGATGTATTTGAATATTTTAAGGAGTTTAAAACTATGGTGGAAAAACAAACGAGCAAATGCATCAAGATTCTAAGATCTGATCAAGGTGGAGAATATGCCTCAAGAGATTTTGATAGCTACTGCAAGAGCAATGGGATCATTCAACAATTCACTGTGTCTCATACACCACAACAAAATGTTGTAGATGAAAGCAAGAACATGACATTCGTGGAATGTGCTCGCAGCATGTTGAAAGGTAAAAACATTTCTAATGGTTTTTGGGAAGAAGCCATTAATATTGTTGTTTATTTGAAAAATAGAAGTCCAACTAAGATTCTAGATCTTAAAACGCCTTTTGAAGTCCTTTATGGCTACAAACCTGAAGTTGGTCATTTAAGAATGTTTGGTTCCAAGGCATTTGTTCATATTCCAAAAGATGAGAGAAGAAAACTTGATGCAAAATCTGTTAAGTGTATATTTCTTGGCTATTGTGATGATCATAAGGCATACAAGTTGTTTGATCTTAGTGCACATAAGTTGATTGCAAGCAGAGATGTGATTTTTCATGAGAATACAGATGATGAGATAAGTGATGAGATAAGTAAAAATAATGTTTGGTATGCTCCTTATGACAATGATGCTCATGTAAAAATCGAGATAGATGATGAACAGGAACATGAACAGGTACAAGAGTAGGAACAGGTACAGGAACAAAGTGGAAGCAACATGGGTACTGCAAACACTCTTGAGTCACCCAGAAGGGATCTTATGCCACAGAGCAGAAGAAATGAAAGTGGTGGAACTCAAAGGAAGTAATCACGAACAATTCAAGTACCTTCTAGGTATAAAGATTATTCATTGATGACACAAGTTATGAATGTTGTAGAACCCATTACTTATGAACAAGCCAAAGAACATAAGGAATAGAAAAATGCAATGAATGAAGAATATGAATCAATAATGAAGAATCAAATGTGGGAATTAACTGAACTGCCTGAAAACAAAGTTCCCATAGGATGTAAATGGTTGTATAAAACCAAATTTAATGCAGATGGAAGTGTTGACAAATACAAGGCTAGTTTAGTTGCAAAAGGGTATTCACAAAAATAAGAAATTGATTATGAGGACACTTTTGCACATGTAGTTAAGTTAAATACAATTAGAGTCATGATTGCATTAGCTACACAACACAATTGGAAAATACATCAGTTAGATGTTAAATCTGCATTTCTGAATGGTGATTTAAAAGAAGAAGTTTATTGGGTTCAGCCTGAAGGATTTATAAAGAAAGGACAAGAGGATCTTGTGTGTAAGATAAATAAAGATTTATATGGTTTGAAACAAGCACCTAGATCTTGGTATATTAAGATTGATTCATTACTTGCACATAAAGGTTTTGTGAAAAGAAAAAATGATCCTAATTTGTATGTAAAAAAGGATGAAAATGGGAATGTTGCTTTGGTATCTTTATATGTTGATGATTTGATTATAACAGATAATGCTTCTCACTTGATTGAAGATATTAAAATTCATTTATCACAGATGTTTGAAATGAAGGATCTTGGCGAAATACATTATTGTTTAGGTCTGGAAATATGGAGAGAAGGTGGTAAAATAATGGTCACTCAAAGTAAATACACAAGGGAAACACTGAAAAGATTCAACATGAATGAATGAAACGTGGGAAATAACTGATTTGGTATTATGTATACTAATGATTGTGATGTTGAGTTGACAAGTTACTCTAATTCAGATTGGGACGGAAGTCCTGATGATGACAGGAAATCAACTTCAGGATATGCATTCAACATTGGTACAAGGGTCGTGTCATGGAGCAGTAAGAAACGACCATCTGTTTCTTTGTCATCAACAAAAGCTGAGTACAAAGCTCTATGTAATGCTACTTGTGAAGTTGTTTGGTTAAGGAGAATTTGTGAAGATACTGGCAATAAATAAATGAAGCCTATTGTTCTCAAATGTGACAATCAAAGTTCTATTAAATTGGTTCACAACCCAATTTATCATGCTAGAACAAAGTATATTGAAATCCAACACCATTTTGTAAGAAAAAAGATATAGTCAAAGGAAATTGACTTAATCTATTGTAATACAACTGATAATGTGGTTAACATCTTTACCAAATCTCTTGGAAATATGAATTTTGAAGAATGCAGAAAACAGTTATGTGTGGTAGAAAATCCATTTCTCCATTAAAAAGAAGTGTTAGAAATTAATATAGAAATGCTAAATATAAAATTAGTTAATAAACTTAGACTCCTTGTGTCCTCTACACGGTTATCAGATCCATCATTTGAGGAATCCGTTGCTTGTGTATCAAGCTATAAATGTAAGCCTTGTAAGCCTTTTGTTGATTAAATGAGACGAGAATTACTGTAAGTTTAATCTCACTGCAATTTGTTGTTTATGATTACCTATACGTCAGTCAAAGACATATTTTCTAAATAAATTGCTCCCTATACGGTAGTCAAAGATATATTTTCTAAATAAATTGCTACCTATAAGCTAGTCAAAGACAGTGAACTGATTGTGGTAGTAATCGCCGAGTGAATAATTTATGGTACTACTTCTTTGTTGTGACTTTCGGTATGAAGGAAATATCTGGGCAATGATTTTCAGTTTTGTCAAACTGAACTCTCCATTTATTATGGATAAAATAATTGAAATTATGTCACTTTTGTCCATCTTTTCAAGATAGTCATTGTATTTTAATTTATATATTTTTTAAAATATTTAAAATAAAAAATAAAAAATAAAAAATAAAATATAATATTATATATATTTTTAAATATTTTAAATAAAAAATAAAAAATAAAATACAATAAAACTCTTCATTTATTATGGATAAAATAATTGAAATTATGTCACTTTGTCCCATCTTTTCAAGATAGTATTTTAATTTATAATTTTTTTAAAATATTTTAAATAAAAAATAAAAAATATAATATAATATTATAATTTTTTTTAATATTTTAAATAAAAAATAAAATACAATATTATAATTTTTTTTTTAATATTCTAAATAAAAAATAAAAAATAAAATACAATAATTTATTGAGTAAGGTACAGTGACTAGACTAAATTATGTGAGTTTTTTAAATACTTTATTACCTTTATATATAACTATTCCTTAAATCAGCATCATATAATAGCTCGAATCAATTACCAAAGTTCTTTGACCAACTAAATCAGGCGTACATGGTTAAAAAAAGAACATTAAGTGGACAATTTCACCTCTTTCCCTAGAAATATTTGAGAAGATTTTAAACTAAAAGATTCCACAACAATCCCTCATATTGTAGAATGGACATAAAATGATTGTTTGGTATTATAGTCCTTAGCACTTTCATTGTTGTAACCATGTTGTCATATATGGGATAATTTAATTAATTGTAGTATAAACATTTTATTAATTTGAAATAAAATTAGATTTTTGAGTAGTTTAAAAGTGTAAGGGAACTATATTTTTTTTCATAAAATTTGGTGAGAATTTTTAAAAAATTTGATTTAGTTTAAAATTTTAAGAGTAGTATATTTTTTTTCTAAAATTTGATAAGAATTTTTTTGGATTTGATAGAATTATGTTATTAATTTTTAAAATTTTATAATTAGAATATTTCATAATCAAATTGCAATAAAAATATTGGAAAATATTAAATCTATTTTTACATTAATTTCAACAATTCAAAATAAAAATAAAATTATTATAATTTCAAAATAAAAATAAAGTTATAGCCAAATGTCATGATAAACTTAAAAATCAAAATCTTATTTAACATTTTTTAAAAAAGAAAAAGACAATCTGTTATTTTTTAATAACCTTATTCACAATTTTCAATAAACGGAATTTAATTGAGTTGAATATATTTATCAATACAAGGAAACAAATTGTCTTAGACTCCCAACACCAGTCTTACCACCAGCAGGCTCGACCTTGGTGGTCTGATCTAAACACTAAACAATAAACCAATAGGCTTTCCTATGAGGAGAATAACAAACTAAATAATAGTTTAATTTTCTACTACAGTTAAACCCTAACTAAACAATAAACCAATAGGCTTTCCTATGAGGAGAATAGCAAACTAAATAATAGTTTAATTTTCTACTACAGTTAAACCCTAATTGCAGAACCATGGGAATTCAGTAGACCAGATATGAGATAATATTTACCTCCAAAAATCCAAAGAACAGTTTCTGTTCAAAAACTTCAATTTTATGAAACTTTATGCTTTACGCAATAGTTTGCAATTTAGATACAAAGCTGTTTTTTTAAAGAGATATACTCAATAGATAGATTTGACTTTGGATATGAAACCAACAAAGCTTTAAATCAATATGAAACCTTTAATGCATAGAACTCGGCTTTGAATATAAAATCGTCTCTTTAATACATTCCTCAATACATCTGTAAATATTTCAAAACATTCATAGTAAACAAGACTTTGAGAAAAGAATGCAAAGTAAACCTTAGAAAAATCTCTTTACATGATCTGCTCAATATATCAATGCAATGGATATGAAGTTGTCTTCTCAATAAACTTGTGTGTTTTGGAGGTAGGCCAATGACTAAAACAATGCATAGGCTTAGACTCCCCAACATAAATCTGACCAACAGCAGGCTAGAACTTGGTCTGATCTAAAAAAAAATTAAATTAAATAAACCAGCACGCCCTCCATGTGTTGTATATTTTGCCAGTAGCCATAGCACCCATTATAATATAATTTGCATGGTTAACTTCTATTAGTATAGAAGTAGTAAGCCACAACTGTGACCATCTCCTTGATTCCCTTTCCAAGGCGTTGTTTTTTTCACATTGAAATAAACAATAGTACAGGAGTGATCAGTACAGTCATCAGAATATACAAACAAGTTATACTATTGTACAATGTAGAGTACAATGTACTATGTATTTTGAATAAACGGTGTTATAAATTTTGAAAATTTATGTTATATTTCATCTAATAAAATTATAGTATTAGTACTAAGACCTTCCATCTCTTTTATCTTAATACATGAGATTATGTTAGTTAATGAGTGTCATTTCATTAAAAAAAGATACAAACTAGTTAAGCAAAATAATATTTAATATTTTTTACAATTATTGAGTGGGTAAAGTGGTGTCATTTTTAATGAATATAAGATCATTTTTTAAAATATTTGCATTGCTTTTCAATATTGTTATGGAGAAAATCTGTCTCCTTGAGTTACTGATTCTAGAGAGACAAACAAGTGGATTCATAATTAAGTTAAGAAGTGGTGGAAATAGCATATATTTTAGTGAAGGATGTCCTTCCTATATCTTAGTTGTTGCAGTCCTAAAGTTATTAGATCTAGCTTGGATCTAATTTGATCTACAGTAAAATAAATCGATCTAAATATTTATGCATGAAAACAAACATTCATAAGGGAAAACCGATGATATATTAATCTGAATAATGGAATTACATCAATACGATCACCTCTTAGTGTAGATGCATTCTCCTTTGCCCCTTGGTCATTGCTCCTCTTGACCTATTCAACCAAGCTAGACAACTTGAGTGCAATTGATGCAGATGGAGAAGCTCCTATGAATTTTGGCAGCATAGATCTGTGAATGATTCTTCCTCCTCATGCTTGAGATTTTCCTTCTTTATATAGATTCTTGGAAGAGGCTTGAGATAACTTCTAAATCTTCTAGAAACCAATGGATACTTGAATTATGTCAGTTCCAAGGCTCATGTTGTTAAGTACCAAAGATCTTTGAATACAATAACCATACAAGATATATGGAGCAATATAGAAAAACCACTCTTTATTAATCTAAAACCCTTAGGGTAAGGAAACACCATACAAATGCCTCCTATTATGGAAGGACTCCTCTCCCCTTCACTTTCCTCTTCGAGGGGTAACCTCCTAATGAACTACACGTTCCAAATACAATACTTCACAACTTGTCTCATTACATTGCTTGAACCCCTTTATATAGTGCTACCAACCACTAAGAACATTCTAGAGGAGGAACCTTCTAATAAGTCCTCTTACATTTATTATGTTTATACTAATATATATAACTACCATAGTGATCTTTATTTAATAATATAGTGGACTTAGTCCACCTTAGATTGAATGCTCTCTACTATTATCATCATGGGCCCTCTGGGCCCCCTACTACCTATGTAGCTACACTACATTCCATCCCCCTTATGAAAGTGTTGTCCTCAACGCTTGTTATGAGGGTGTACAACCATATACCAGGGTCCCATGGATAAGTGTGGACCATAGTGATGAGATGGTCTTGAGAACGTGGGTCCCATGTAGAAATGTGAGCTACCATGTTGAAGTAGTCCAATTGCCACTGTAAACCTGGGTCAATGTCCAAGTGCTCATGTGAATTCCACATTGAAGATATCGGAACTCAATAACCAGTTGATGCTCAAAGATGGAAATTGGTCATGTGGATCCAAATATGTAGAACCAGATAAACAATCATCAACTACTACTGGAGAATAATAAAATTGAAGAAGAATATGCATAGAAGGCTCTTGTTTACTCTTCAGGATGTGCTCGTCATGAGGTGGAGTAGATTCATCAAATAGAAGATGGAAGTGGTTTTCATCCCATAAATGAAAATTGTCCATATACAAATCCTCGCAATCAAACTCTAAATCATACCAGGAAGATCGTTCTGAATCATATTCATCCATAACACAAGGGTATGTGGTCCGAACAATGCATTCATCCTTAAATTTAGTAACAACATTGAGGATTTTAATCCAATTTGCATGCTTCAAGCCCTTGAGGGTTTTAAAGAGAAGTTCTAAAGAAGTTGTAACACCCTGGATATCCATTGAAGCACCACATATAATATAGCTCTTAAAATTATCTATCCACTGGGATTGATCTAGAAGCAATCTGAACACCTTGTGAAAAGTTATGAGCTCTACAGTCTCGCCATCATCACAAAGACCCTAATAAATGGTTGATTTTAAATCAACGACATCTTCACTTCCGAAGCTCTCATTCAGATGATTTTTTTTTTTTTTTTTTAAATTGGGTGAAATTGTGCAAGGAACTCAGATATGTAATTTGTTTGGGATAATTTGGTCCCAGCTTCTACATAAATCATAAAAACCATGCATTTGTCCATAGAAAAACCCTAAAAATTAGCAAATTTTAAAATGATGATATCTTCACTTCCCAAACTTCGATTCAGGCGATTGTTTTTTTTTAATTGGTTGTTTTCCCAAGATGAACTCAGATATACAACCAATTTATGCAAATTCCACACATAAAACTACATGATTTCTACGGAGTGTCGCAACCCTCTTTTTCTTCTTTGAAAAATCTATAAAATAATAATAATAAAAAACAGTTGCCCACAATTCTTGCCAAGGAAAGTCCTCTGATACCACTTCTTAAGTACCAAATATATTTGAATACAATAACCATACAAGATATATGGAACAATATAGAAAAACTACTTTTTATTAATCCGAAACCCTTAGGGTAGGGCAACACCATACAATGGATTGTATTATGGAAGGGATCCTCTCATGTTCACTTGCCTCTTCGAGGGTGAAACCTTTTAATGAGTTACACACTCCAAATACAATACTTCGCAACTAGTCTCATTGCATTGCTTGAACCCCTTTATATAGTGCTACCAACCACTAAGAACATTCTAGAGGAGTAATCTTTTAGAAGTAGAACCTTCTAATAAGTCTTCTTACATTTATTATGTTTATACTAATATATCTAACTACCACAGTGGACCTTATTTAATAATATAGTGGACCTAGTCCACCTTGCATTGAATGGCCTCCACTATTATCATTATGGGCCCTGCGGGCCCACTACTACCTCTCTAGCTACACTACACATGCCATGTTGAACCAACTAATCCCTCACTTACCTCTTCGAAACTCTATGTATCTAGAAGGTTATAGAGGGTGTCACAGGTTGCACTATATCTGACCAGTCACACATCATGTATTGTCCATGTATGACAAGCGACACCCTGCAAAAATTTCCTAAATGTTAAGCTAGAGTTGTGTCTTTGCTTTCATGTTCTACTGTATTCCCATCTGACCTTGTAGGGTGGAAATTAAGGATATAATAGATGCCCCCTAATGTGTGAGGTCAAGAGAGGAATGGATGATCGAAACATGTTATAATAAAAAGTATCCATGTGAGGCAACATGAGGAGAGAGAAAATAGGTCCAAAGGTCAAAGAGTACCTGCAATCAAACACCTAGGATAAAAACATATATAAACCATCCCCAAGATAGACATACTCAAACTCTGAAGAGTATCAAATCATGGCCTCCAAACAATACACTACGGATCCATGACATGAAATGCAATATCATGGCCACGAAAGAATACATGGTGGATCCATGTCATCAATAAGATCATAGCCACGAGAAAATACAATGCAGATCTATGTTAGCAATAAGATTATAGACACAAGCAAATATAATGTGTATCTATGTCACAACATATACATCAGGAAGACAACAAGCACTGAGGAAAGTGTCCCCAAATTCTTCAAAGTACTCATAAACAAGCGATATACTCCATCACTGATCCAGATTATTTTCGGCATGAAATGAGAGCGGAGATATAACATAGAAATATACAGAGATATTGAAAGAGAGCCGATAACATCACAATGATATATCAGATATATAACAAGAGACGCAGATATACAGTAATACACAATTTCTATTAATGAGCGAAATGTACAAAACTATAGAAATACAGAGTGAAAGACTTGCTACAATGGTGGTAGCTTATCTCTGAGAAGAGATGTGATGGATACTCGCATTTGCAAGAAGATCATTTTACAATGAGGCTCCAAAGGCATTTTTATCATAAAAAAAATCCAAAACCCTAACCTCGGAAGATAAAAAGCCAACAATTTTGTGGACCTCGTTTTGGATAGTTTGGTGTATTAACTTCCTGGGGGCGTAACTTTGGCATATGATCTTCGTTTGGGGCGCACAATAACTCGTTTGAAAGGTATCGACGAGGAAATTCATTTTGGGGGTTCAATCAAAGCCTTTAGCTATCATTAAGGTGTTATATCCCAAAAAACCTTCATTTATGCCCTCAAAATGGCCCCAGAAGTTTATGAACTGAATAACTGCTAAAAATAGTAAGTTGCCAGAAAATTATTTTGAGCCAATTGGAATATGTGGGTGGCCACCAGTATCCACCTAGATCAATCCTCCCTCCTTAGAAATAAATGTTCTCCATTGCGTTGAGTGCCTGGGGGAGAGGGTAAAGTGTTTGTTGAATCTGCATCTTAATGAGCTGCTTTCCTTGCTGGAGAAGTTGTGTTGTTTAGCTTGTTGAAGGTTGTCACGAACCTGTGGTTGGAAGGGTTGGACCTTTTGAACTAGTCTAGCTACATGATATGACTGTGTGCAGAAGGAATCCTTGCACTTTTCTTCAATCTTATCGACCTGATTCTATTGGACAAAAGGTGGTTGGACTAAGGCTGCAATGGTTGCGGTGTTCTTATGTTCACTTTTTGAACAGACTGTAAAGAAGCTGAATTTTGTAGTATGAGATACTACCTTGCAACATTGTTTAGGTGGGATAGTAGTTGGAACTATCTTTGGTATCCTGTAGAAATGACCCCCCAGAGTAACAATGACACTACGAGGTCAAGACTCATAAATAGCATGGCGCTTCTACATATATGGTTGGCCCAAAAGAAATTTACATACATCCAGTGGGGAAACATCACATAATACCTCATCCTTGAAGGGATAGATGTTGTATGAAAATCGATAATGTTGGCTGACATAGAGATCTCATCCCCAGTGAAGCCACTCGATGTTGCATAGTTGCGGGTGTGGTGTTGTCGACAATCCCAACTGTTTGACGACCTCTGTTGAGATGAGGTTCTTCTGGCTTCCAATATCAATAATGAAATGCAATGGGGTCCCCTTCACCCACATCTGTGAATGGAAGAGGTGTTTCCCCTCTTTAGGATCTGTTGGTTCTTCTAGTTGAATTGTTGCGGTTGTGACAATAGTAGTGGGGTCTGCGTCGATGATTTGTCTTCTCCCATTATTTTATGAATCAAACTCTGAATCAGGTTTTGGCTCCTTGTCTTTGATCTCAGCCACTAATGACTGTTTTGAGTGACATTCATCAGTGTTGTGCCAGGGGATTTTGTGGAAATTGCACCACTTTTCAGTGTCTTTCTTGGCCCTTCTTTTATTGTGGCATCAACTGGTTTTCAGGAGGTTGTTTGTTAGGGTCATCTTTATCATACTTTGGTTGTTGCGGATTTGCAAATCCGAACTCCCATTTTTTCTAGTGCTTAAATTTATGTTTGATTTTAACAACATATCAATAAGCAACACCCAATGACGAGATGTCCATAAAATCCATTTCAGTTTGGATGTATCTTTGTAGAGCCCCACGATATTTCAGAACCAAATGTCGCTCGGAGTCTTTGATACCCATCTTGGTGCATAAGATATGGAAGGTATTGGTGAATTTTGGCATTGCTTGGCCCCTCTCTTGTCGCAATGTAGTCCATCTCATGTATTGGTCGTCATAGTTACCAACATGGTAATATTGTTCCTTGATCGCATCCACAAAAAATTCTCAAGTGGGCTCGGCCCCATATATTCTAGAATCAATACTTCTCTGTGGAACTTTTCTCCCAGTAAGCTTCTCACCAATGTTTGACATGGGGGAGAGATTTAAGGAGTGCAAAGGTGATCTTTTCCCTGTCGGAAAAATTGTGAATAGAAATAACCTTCTAGCAAATTTAACTATTTTTCTAGGGCATCTGCATCTATCTGTCCTTCAAATACAAGACTATCAAAATTAACTTGTACCTTGAAAGGAGAGGTGACTCCAAAGAGGTTGCTTGATGAAGACACATTGGTTGTTATTGGCAAGCGTTGAAGGATGTGGGCAAAATTCTCCATCATTTTGTCCCTCTATCGTGTGAGAGCTTGCTCAAGCAACAGATTAATAGAATCGTTTGCTCTGTCGTGTTTCTTTTCTTCCACGATGAAGGGTTTCTTGGGTGTGCAAGAGTGATTGTACTAAATATAGACAAACTCAATACCCAAATTACTATACTCGGACCTCGTCGGGGACATGCACTGAAAAATGATCAAGAGCAACCTGCTCTAATATCACTAATCCATATTATTTTCGGCATGAAATGAGAGCGAAGATAGAACACAGAAATATATAGAGATATTGCAAGATATCCAATAACATAACATATATATATCGGATATATAACAAGAGGCACAGATATACATTAATACACAATTTCTATTAATGAGCGAAATGTACAAAACTGTAGAAATACAGAGTGAAAGACTTGCTAGAATGGTGACAACTTATCTCTGAGAAGATATGTGACAACTTCTCACATTCACAAGAAGATCTTTTCAAAATTAGGCTCCAAAGGCCTTTTTATCATAAAGAAAATCCTAAATCCTAAATCCTAGAAGATGAAAATCCAACGGTTTTGTGGACTCAGTTTTGGGTAGCTTGGTGTATCAACCTCTTGTGGGTGTAACTTTGGCATACGATCTCTGTTTGGGGCGCACAATAGCTCGTTGGAAAGGTATCAATGAGGGGATTCATTTTGGGGGCTCAATCAAAGAATTCAACTATCATTGAGGTATTCTATCCTGAAAATCGTTCATTTAGGCCCTCAAAATGGCCCTAGAAGTTTAGGAACCGAAAAACTGTTGAAAATAGTAAGTTGCCAGAAAATTGTTTTGAGCCAGTTGGAATAGGTGGGTGGCCATTGGATCCTACATGTATATTGTATTGTAAATAATGTATCACTATGAATGAATATAGAATATGTTGGTTTTCCTAGTTTGGGTTTCTAGGGGAAAAATATCTGTGTAATGTTTGTATCTCTTTTGTTCTTTTATTGAAAAATTATTTGCAATAAAATATTGTACAAGGTTAAATCTACATTTGGTATTAGAGATTTGTTGGCTTCAGGGGGATGCCTTTGTGGTCAAGGGTTTAGCTCGGGACTGTGATAAACCTTGTTACAATGGGAGATCTATGGTATTGATTTTTCAGGTGAAAAGAAATGGCGAGCAGTTCGAAAATGGAGATCGAGAAGTTTAATGGGAAATGTTTTGAGTTGAGGAAGCTCAAGATGAAATATTTGTTGGTGGACAAAGATTAGTGGATCATGGTGGATCCGAGTACTGCACCTACAATAACTTCAATAGATGACTGGAAAAAGTTGGATTGGAAGGCGAAGAGCACAATCTGATTGTGTCTCTCAAATTCAATATTATTGAATGTGTTAGAGGAAGCTACAATCAAAGATTTATGGGATAAGTTGGGGAAGTTGTATCATTCTAAGTCCCTATTAAATAAACTTTTCCTGAGAAAGAAATTGTATAACCTAAGGATGAGAGATGGAGACTCGGTGGTAGAGCATTTGAACACCTTCAATACTGTGGTAAGTCAGTTAGTATCTATTGAGATTAAAATTTCAGATGAAGATAAGTGTATCAATTTACTGTTCTCTTTACCAGACTCGTGGGATAGTGATCCATAATTGGATCCAGGAGCCAAGATGGGGTCCAAAAGGCCTAAAAATAAAAGTTCTCGGAATCTTTTCAAAATAGACGCGTGTGTAGGCCTCGACGTTACTAACCCAACACAACTTGAATGAGATCAAACAAACATCGTATGACCAAGATATCGTTGTTTGTTCATTTCTCCAAACAAACAAAATTTGATGACTATACAGTCCGTACAGTGCCACGTGGCAACTGAATGTACAGGCCGTACTGTCGTATAGCTAACATGGAAGGGTGCGTTGGCACTGACTGGATAGGTACATGTGGACTAATCAAAGTGTGACACGTGTCACCAATGCAAGGGTGACACATGGAAGGTCCGTACAGTCGTACGACACATGGTTGACGTGGTGATTCGGATTATTTTTGGCACAAAATGAGAGTGGAGATATAATAAAGCAATGTAGAGAGATATCTCAGATATCCAATAATATAACAAAAATGTATTAAAGATGAAACCATAAACACAGATATACAGTAATACACAATTTTCTATTAATGAGTGAAAATGTACAAAGACTGTAAAAATACAGAGGGAAAGATTAGCTAGAATGGTGGCAGCTTATCTCTGAGAAGAGATGTGTCCGCTACTTGCATTCGCAAGAAGATGATCTTACAATGAGGCTCTAAAGGCCTTTTTATCATAAAGAAAATCCAAAACCCTAACCCCAAAAGATGAAAAACCAACAGTTTTGTGGACCTCATTTTGGGTAGTTTGGTGTATCAACTTCCCAGGGGTGTAACTTTGGCATACGATCTCTGTTTGGGGCGCACAATATCTCGTTGTGAAGGTATCGTCAAGGAGATTCATTTTGGGGACTCAATCAAATATTTCGGCTATCATTGAGAATCTAAATCCCAAAAATACCTTCATTTAGGCCCTCAAAATGGCCCCGAAAGTTAAAAACTGCTAAAAATAGTAAATTACCAAAATTGCCAGAAAACTTTTTTGAGCCAGTTGAAAAAGGTGGGCGGCCACCGATATCCACCTGGATCATGTGGAAGGTCTATACAATCATACGACACATGGATGACGTGGCAGGTATAGTGGCATATGATAGGGTAGACACGTAGGCATTGCATGGACCAATCATTGTTTGACACTTGGCATTTATTGGGTGAATGTGAAGGTGCCATGTGGCCCAGTCTTGGGCTGCCACGTGGCACCCAACTATTGGTCGTTGATGTTTGGAAAAAGTTTATGGTTCAACGGGATTCGAACCTGTGACCTATGGTCCGGGTCAGAGGGCTTTGGGCAAGGCCGGGCTGCCAATAGACCGCATTAGTTCTTGATTTATATGGTAGAAAACTTATATTTAAGTTGAAATGTAATGACCGTTGGGTGGATTAAGGGTTGGGGTCTAGCCCTAGCCCTGGAGCACACCATGCGACCATGTCACATATGACCCTACACCATAGCTTTTGGCACGTGATCCATTATATAGCCCTGATGTAGTGGTATAGCCCCAACGCATACCACATGATCTCCACCTTGTGACCCGGGTGCTTATTTGTTTGGCGCGGGGACATGTTGGAGTTAACCCCGATCTCGTGGGGATCCACATATAACCAGACCTCCAGTTAAACGTTTGGCGTGTATTTTAGTGGTTAGCGTCGGTCAGTCGGTTGGGCTAGCCCATTGACCAAGGCACTAGACCAGGGGCCAAACAACTATTGGGGTCGTGTGGAAGCATAAAGCTTGGACATATGGCCTACACATGACCAAGGATCAGATGTTGGGGGGGCTAATGACCAAGGGGCCAATGCACCAGCCTTAACACTAGGCCACATGGAACGCGCCAAGTGATCAGGAGCCCACAAAAAAGGGGTTTTGCCCTATTATTTGCAATAAGTGGGTTCGTAAACTTTATTGTATAATTTTTATGGATTTCTTCAGCAGTTTTTGGAGATTTAGTCCATTTTTGGAGGATATTGGGCCCTTTTTGAGGCCAAATCTTGGGGAGAAGTTGGGAGTTGGTTACCAACTTCAAGACTATATAAACCAGAGGCTCTTTAATCCATTGAGGGAGATTCAGAGCAGAGAAATGTTGAACAAATGTAGAGGCAAAGCCAATTTTATGCAGGGAAGCTATTGAGGAGCGCACCTTTGCAGGCCATTTCTGGGAGCTTCGTTCATCCGTTTCCAGTGTTGTTAGTTTTGATGGGTTCTTGAGACCTAGTAGAACACAACTAGCTCATTGTTGTAATCCATTGATACTTTTATGATATACATTTAAATCTTCGAACAGAAATAAGAAAGCCTCACCCACTTAGACAAAGGCCCGAAGACATAGGCGATATTGCCAAACTCCGTTATCACATTTGGTGTTTATGGTTTGTTGTTTTTCATGCTCATTTTCAGATCTGTATATTTCTTAATGACTGTTATGTTTCATCTATAATTCTTCCTCTTTCATCAATTTTCCTAAATGGTAAAATAACTCATGAAAAATAACTCAACCATTGTCATTTAAAAGATATATTCGGATCAGATAGTCTGGTTGTGGTCATAGGTAGTAATACACTTGCCTTGAAGTTTGATGAAGTGGTCTCATCCTTGTTGTCAGAGGAGATGAGACGAAAGAACGAGGAAGGACAGAGAACATATGCATTATTTGCAAGAGAACGCTCCTAGGAAAGAAATAGATTTAAGTCCTCAAATGGGAGATCTAAGTCTAAGGGTAGATCTAAATATTCCAGAAAGTTTGTAAAGGTATGTTGGAGATGTGAAAAATAAGGGCACTACAGGAAGCAATGTAGATCCAAAATTGAGAAAAAGAAGGGATCTGAAGAAGCTCCTTATACAGAAGAAAATACCTCCAAGGAAGGAGGGGATGTGTACTTGGCTTCTTCAAGCACACATGTAGATCATGAGACATGGTTGGTTGACTTAGGTGAATCCTTTTATATGACTCCCCACGTGGAGTGGTTCTGTGAATATGAAAGGTATGATGGAGGTAATGTTTTCCTAGGTGATGACTTGACAACCAGAATCATAGGATGAGGAAAAGTCATGTTGAGGATCACATATGGAAGGATTAGAACTTAGTGTTCTGCACATCTCAAGTTTGGCTAGAAATTTTATTTATGTAAGAAAAATGGACGATGCAGGGGTAAAAACAATATTTGAAAATGAAACCTGCAGGATGGTTCGAGGAGCAATGGTCTTGTTGAAGGGAGTTCGGTTTGAAATTCTGTATAAGTTGAAAGGAAGCACTATTAGTGATGGGTGTAATAGTTCCATTGTTCCTGATATTGGAGTTGAAGAAGAAAGAACTCCTACAGTCTCTGGAGAAAAGGTTATGTTGTGGCATCAAAGACTGGGGAATATTGCAGAGAAGGGTCTTCAGCTACTACACGGTAAAGGTATGGTTGAAGGTATGTCTAACTTCTCTCTGGATTTTTATTTTTGTGAACATTGTGTATATGGGAAGCAGAATCAGGTAAGATTCCCCTTTGGTGCAATGAGGGCAGAAAGAATTTTACATCTAGTTCACAGTGACGTGTTTGGACCTGTGTCGGTTCCATCATTAGGAAAATATGTGCACTATGTTTCATTTATAGATGACTTCTTTAGGAATATTTGGATATATTTCCTCAGGAAGAAATCATAAGTCTTTGATAGGTTTAAAGAGTTTAAGGCTCTTGTTGAGAATCAAATAGAGAAAAGAATTAAGGTGTTGAGGATTGATAATGGCGGAGAGTTCTACAGGAATGAATTTGAAGAATTGTCTAAGAAGTGCGATATAGCAAGGCAAAATACTACTCCATATACACCTCAACATAATGGAGTTGCAAAAAGGATGAACAAGACGTTGATGGAAAAAGCAAGGTGCATGCTCAGTGGTGCTAGGTTAGGGAAAAAATTATGGGCAGAGGCAGTGGGTACTGCATGTTACCCGGTCAACAGATCACCCTCATCAGCACTGGATGACAAGACTCCACAAGAGGTATGGATTGGTAAGAAACCTTCTCTCAGACATCTCAAGGTATTTGGCTATGAGGCCTATGTTCACGTTCCAAAGGAAAACAAGAGTAAGCTAGATAAGAAAGTTGAAAAATGTATCTTTATTGGGTATAAAGATGGTCTCAAAGGTTATTAGCTTTGGAACCCAGAAACTAAGAAGTTTGTGTATAGCCGAGATGTGGTATTTAGAAGAATGAAGGATGATGTTAAACATGAAGTCATACCAAGTAAGGACGAACCATAAAAAATAGAGTTTGATTTAAAGGATGATGAATCAGACTATATAGAAGAACAAGAATCAGAAGAAGAAGATCCTCATACTCAAGTATTGAGGAGATTGGTTCGAGAAAGAAGGGTACCAGAAAGGTATACTCCATTTGATTTCCATTCAAATTTTTCTTTGTATATAACTGATGATGATCCTAGAACTGTCAGGGAGGTAGTGAATTCAGAGGATGGAAATATCTGGAAAAAGGTCATGGATGAAGAAATGACAGCCTTGGATAAGAATGAGGATTGGGATCTTGTGGAGTTACCGACTGGAATAAAACCCATTGGCAGCAAATGGGTATTTAAAAAGAAGCCGAATGCAGAAGGTAAAGTGGAGAAATACAAAGCTTGGTTAGTAGCAAAGGGTTATTCCTAGGTTGAGGGAATTGATTTTGGTGAGATTTTTTCTCGTGTTGCAAAATTAACTTCTATAAGATTTTTTTTATCTATTGTTGTTGCATTTGATTTTGAAGTAGAATAGATGGATGTAAAGAAAACATTCCTACATGGGGATCTAGAAGAAGAAATCTATATGAAGCAGTTAAAAGGATTTGTTGTGAAGGGAAAGAAGGAGCCGATATGCAAGCTGAAAAATTCCATGTATGGTTTAAAATAATCACCAAGGATGTGATATACAAAATTTGATACTTATATGCTGGGATTTGGCTTCACAAGAAGCAAAGAGGATCACTGTGTGTATTTTAAATTAATTGGTGATCATTTGATTTATTTGGTTTTGTATGTGAATGACATGTTGTTGATAGGAAACAACAAGGAGATTATCCAGGATGTGAAAACTCAATTGTCCTCTAAATTTGACATGAAGGATCTTAGTGCTTCAAATTTCATTTCGGGCATGGAAATTAAAAGAGATCGAAAAAAGAGGAAACTCTGGTTAAATCAAAGAAAATATGTCAAGACAATATTGCATAGGTTTAATATGCAAGAATGTAAACCGAACAAGGTCTCTATTCTTGTTGGTGTAAAGTTATCTGAGGATTAGTGTCCCAAGACACAGGAAGAGGAGGATGACATGTCTCGTGTTCCTTATGCGAGTGTCGTTGGAATTTTGATGTATGCAATGGTTTATACTAGACCAGACATTTTTGCCTCATTTTTCGTGTCACCTAGATTTTCGTGTCCAATGTTGGTGGTTTTTGGGCACATAGATTTTGCTGATAGTTTTCTATTTTCGATTAAGGAATTAAGGTTGTTGACTAATCCAGGTCATTGGGTTAGAGTTTTGGATGTCGGTGGCTCCTATATGTATATTGTATTGTAAACAATGTATCATTATGAATGAATATATAATATGTTGGTTTTTCTAGTTTGAGTTTCCAGGAGAAAAATATCTATTTAATGTGTGTATTTTCCATTGTATCTTTTATGTTCTTTTATTGAAAATCTATTTACAGTAAAATATTGTACAAGGTTAAAATCTACATCGTTGACCAACTTTTAAAACATTCATGGAAGACGTGAGTTTTGGAAGAAACAGGTTCCAGCATGTCTGGTCCAAAAGAAATCCTATTTACAGAATTGCTCCAACTGACTGGAGTATTACACGGCCTACCATAAAAGATCTCGAAGGGACTCATCTTTAAAATGTATAACAACTGGATGTTTTCCGCGTCCAAGTAGCTAACAACATACTTGGAACTAGGGGCTAGCCTTAACGAGAGCGCTTCTTCAACTTCTTGCCAAAATGTTTGGATTTTCTTAAGTCGACCCACATATATATGCATTGGACTCCCGTATTCCAACAACTTGCTTCATGTCCATCTCAAAACATGTCATTGTGATCGGGAAGACATACACTATAACATATCGAAGGGGAGCATACACAAGGAGATGATTTAGATAAGCACCACAACCCCACAACCAAAACCGGGCTTTTGACAGGTAGAGGACAAGAGCGGGAATGAACATCTCTATGGCCGATAGGGATGCTGCAGGGAGTCCTGGGACCAAAGTAGCGGAAAAAAAGTCAGGAATTCATTGACTTCTATTTCATTGGGGGACCTTATTCTTCTATTCAAGCTCTTTGAAATGGTTTTCTGGAATATAGTTTAATTATAATTTTCTTCACAAGCTAAGAAAGCAACACAACTATTAATGTTAATTGGCACTCTTAATGTTGTTTTAAAAAACTGACATCTTCGAGCACCTTCTCTGCCTTATTTTTCATTCTATGGAGTCAACAAGATCTGTCTTATTTTTCACTCTACGGAGTCAACAAAAATCTTCTTATAGCATGGAGCCTCGTCTTTAGAAACCACGCTTGGTTGCCAACTACGGGAGGTAATTAATTGACATCATACGATTTTACGTTAATTTAATTGAAATAAAATGTTATTGTTTAATTGCGCTGACAGCTGTACACTTATTGATAATGGGCACATTTAATATGTTTTTAGTACTTAATCAGTTTTGTATGGACAAGATTAAATATTGTTGAAATATTCTTAGTCGTCCCAATAAATCAATGGTTGTGATTTCAAACACTAACTTCCTCACTATTATAAAGACATCCGTTTACATATTTATTTTTTTACTTTTACTTAATCATATTTAAAATTTACTATGATGGCTAGCTGATTGCCACATCTGAGTGATTAACGTTTCATTTTCTAAAGAGCCCAAGTTTACCAACCACAATTTTTACTCGAAGTATTATTTACTGAGCTAGATTTTCCTGCCTGAAGCTCTTACCACGTAGATTATTTAATGCACAGGGTTCTGCAATGATTTAATGCCCAGGACTTAGTTATTTCGGCGTTCACCAGCCACGAGTGACTTGTGGCTGTGCTAGTGTACTCTAACCTATCTTTTTGTGTAGGCATATCGAGATGAAGCAACCACACTGACCATTATGATTCAATTTACTCAGTAGTAAACTTTGTAAGCCTGGTTAAGATCAGAAACAAATGATAGGGGTACATACCTGCTACAAAAGCTCCAGTTACACTATATATGTTTTTGAACGACGACCTTGTAATAGAATTTACAGTTACAGCTATAAAATTTACAGTTACAACTACAGCTACAACCACAATTGCAGAGTGTTTGTTGGGTGACATTGTAGAGTTAGCTATAGAATTTACAGTTACAGCAACAACCACAATTGCATAGTGTTTGCAGAGTGTTTGCTCGACGAAACTGTATAGTTTTTGAAGTGCGTAAGTATTATCTGACTTAAGCAAAGCATTTTTGATGAATACATACAGTGGGTTTACGGTTCGAGCCCTGGTCAAGTAGGTTTGGCAATGCCCAGAAAAATATATGTCCCCTAAGGCGACATAGCCCATGGGTACACTAATCTCACGCTTTGGGGGAACTGCAATGAAAGTATTAAACGAAAGAGTTTTCATAAGTGCCGTTTATGTGGCGATGGTTGGTACGTCATTTCCAATCGAGAATCTGGGAGACCCTTCTGCCAAACCAATCTTCGACTGCCAGTTAGGAACAACTTCTCAATCGAACAGAATGAGGATCTGAGCACATCCCTATCAGCGGGTTTTGAAATAGCATGGTATCGCGACAGGAAGAGAGATCGACGCTGTGGCGCTCGATCGGACAGTAAGGGGAATTGTGGTTATAATATTTCAGAATCAAGTTCAACATTTCTTTGCTATTGTCCCGACGGCACCTCGCAACCAGAGATATGCCCCGCCAATCGTATTGGTACTTTTTCTGATCGCCTTCTACCAATTCAATTACAAACCCCAATGCTTAAATGATCACAATCTATAAAGATGTATTAAATGCTCTCTAAATTCTGCACTCTTGAACCCAGGGATATAATGGTAGATGTGTTTCCCGATATTTTCAAGTATGCATTCTCTTTGCAAAAACTATGGATCGTTGCTTTTACTCATAATAGTTGTCATGGCCGCGTTGCGGGTCGAAAAGACAAGCTGGCCATTGTAATAGGTAACTATGATTTCTTCCAATTGAAAATCACTGTGAACTTCTCTTGTTTCCACTATTCTCATCGGAGTTAATGGACAAAGATCACATTCATATCCATCTCTCCATTCCACTGCTGGTTATATCTTGGGAGGAGTTGTGCTGACAGCAATAGTAGGGGCATCCTCCTGGTAGCTCTACTTCAAAGGTGGAGAAATTCCTAAAAGAGTATGCTTATGAAATGCCAATGCCAACCAGATATTCACTCTTTCACCTTAAGAAAATCACAAACAACTTTGCCGAAAAGTTGGGAGAAGGAGTTTATGGTGTGGTGTATAAAGGAAAGCTTCGGAATTCTTGACAGGCATAGACACAACCAAACCCAATTCATAAATGAAGTCGCCACAATTGGACGGGTTCATCACTTCAATTTGGTTCGTATGTTGGGGTATCACTTCGAAAGCCCTACAAGCGCACTAGTATATGAATACATGGTTAATGGATCTCTCGAGAAGTTTATATTTGCCTGAAAAGAGAAGGGGCAAGTCTTAAGGTGGGAGCAATTGTATTTAATTGCTTTGGTTGTGGCTCTTGGAATCACATATTTACACCAAGATTGGGAGACACTTAGACATCAAACCTCACAATATATTGCTAGATGCCGACTTCACTCCTAAGGTTGCTGATTTTGGTCTGGCAAAACTTTGTGGGAAAGGAGACGACCATATTATTACAAATCAAATGCACATTAAAACTATATTTCATTACGTATAGTCACAATATAAATACAATTACAAGTAGGTTAAGATAGTTATCTATCTTAAGTACACAATCTAGATAGTTGAGATAATATCTCAACTTTCCGTAACAAACTCAAACCAAATACTAATCATGACATTTAGCCATTATTCTCCAACGCTCCCCCTTAATGGAGAAATGCCAATTTTTGTTTTTACAATATAGAAACTACATACAATTCATATTCATCTTTGTTCGGGTGGTCTTCATTAGCAACTCTACCCACTCTGCAATCACTAGGTTTCGCTCTTTTCTTCTCCACACTTTCGAGCTACCTCTTGATCCATTTAAAGTATAACCACTTCAGACCATCATTGACGTATTCACAGGATTGATGCTTCTTGACTACTCCAAAGTATAGCCTCGACACTAAATTATCCTATGGATACACTACCATCCGTGAAATCCCCCCCGAAGAGCAAATTTCGACAGTTATATAGGACAATGATCTGATTACTGGACATTTTCAGCAGTCAATCATACAATTGACCTTCTTTAAACACACTACAACAATATAGACAAGGATAACCTTTAACTGACGATCTTGAAGCACCGAAGTACAACAAGAATCTCTAGCTTTTAACAGACTGTAAACACAATCAAACTAGCAAAATGTTCTTGTGGCCTTGAAAAACGTTAAGAACCACTAATTTAAATTATGGTACTCTGTTCTTATAGTTGATTCTTCATTAAATAATTTTACAATACAACACACCACACCGCACAATTAATCTGTATATATTATCAAGAGTGAAACACAATAAAATAGTGACCATAAAAAACCACCGCTTCAATTCGCAGTCTTCTTCAATAACCAACAACTACATTAAACAAATGACGACTTCCCATATACTTAGCAATGCATCTTCTTTTATTTCTCAATTTGCATTAATCAATCTCTCGGTCATAATTGACTCTATTGCACTCTCAGCCGCCATCTGATTATTCTCAGATCCTCTCTCCGAACGCAGCCCTGAAATCTTTAGCCTTGTCTCCCTTGGCGACTATATTGATTGTGGTTCGGCAACTCCTCTTACTGGCATGCGGCTCCAAGACTATAATAACTAGCACCCCCTCACACACACTCCACAGTCAAACAAATAAAAATAAGAATAAACAATCCACTCTCACGCATACTTGGGCCTCATGTGAGGGAGTTACCTTGAGCACTCAGGCTCTGATACCATATTACAAATCAAATGCACATTAAAACCATATTTCATTACATATAGTCACAATATAAATACAACTACAAGTAGCTTAAGATAGCTATCTATCTTAAGTACACAATCTAGATAGTTGAGATAATATCTCAACTCTCCATAACAAAATCAAACCAAATACTAATCATGGCATTTAGCCATTATTCTCCAACACATATTTTGATGACGACGGCGAGAGGGACGCCAGGATATGTTGTGCCAGAGGTGTGGTCGAGAGATATGGATCCTGTTACAGATAAAACATATATGTTTATAGTTTTGGATTGCTCTTGCTAGAGATTGTTGGGGGTAGAAAGAATATTGATGTCCAGGTGAGCCGGTCTAGTCAGTTATACTTCCCTGAGTGGGCTTTCAAGTTGATTGAGAGTGGTGAGTTGGGGATGAGATTGAGAGGAGGAGAAATGGAAGTTGCAGAGGAGGAGAAGGCGAGGAGACTTACAAAAGTTGGATTGTGGTGAATTCAATACAACTCCAGAGATCGTCGTTGTATGACAAGGGTTGTTCAATTGTTACAAGGAAATGGAGAGGACGTCCTCAATCCTCCATTTCCCTTCAATTCCTCCGCTACGCCTGAAAATCCTATATTGTCTTCTACGATAAATTCTTCTTCAATTGAAATTGCATTCTAGATTTGACCATCTTACACAAACCAGTCTTTGCATTGTTGCAAATCAATCGCCAGACTCGATACCATACTTTGTGAAAATGACTCGATGACTACTATGGAGGAAGGTGACAGCTCCCGAGCCATGATTTTTTTTTTACACTGTTAACATTGTGCATTCTTTACCCTTCTACGCTGACTTGAGCTTACACAATGTTAGATATGACAAAACAAGAAGCAAAGAAGATAATACATAGAATACAGATAGGGAACAACAATGTGTAGAGCGCATAGCGTTGAGTGCATTTCATTAAGGGAAAAGAGCTGAGCTAAATAAGCTCTAGTAAATCAAGAAGATCAAGAAACTTGGACTTGTACTATGTTGAGGTTTAGATCTAACACTCCCTCTTAAACTCAACTTTTGAGGTTTACACCTAACACTCCCTCTTAAACTAAACTGATAAAGCCTAAGTGCTGCATTTGGAAATAAAAAATGGATTTACCCAATGAATTTTAACAAAAACAAAAAAAAAGGAATTCAGAAATGAAAATGCTTGCTGGTCTATGTCTCAACTAGGCTTACAATACCTAACAATAAAACTAGACTTTAACTAGTCACTTGAGCTGGGTTTCTTCTTTCTCTTCTTTCAAACTCTGTATTGTTCTAATTTGGTCATTTTTTTCATTTTGGCATTGATACTGAAGGCTTCATGCTTTGCCTTTTGTCTTTTTCGTTGCAACTTCATATTCAGAATTTGATCAGGATTCTTATGCATGTTTCTTTCATCTTCTTCTGCAACAAATTTTTCTTTGACAGTGGGTTGATGCCACCTCTGCAAACTAGCATCAATGCTCTTCACTCCTTGGGCTATACAATCAGCAGATTGCTTCCACATTAACTTAGAAGAAAATCTGATTTCTTCAAGATTCCATTGCATGAAGATGGTTTCAAACTAGTCTTCATTGAAATCCTCATCCATGTCTTCATCTTCTTCTTATGGATTCTCTCCTGCATAATCAAACAACTTGTCAATATGATATAAAAAATTATAACATGAACCATATTGGTTCTCCTCTTTCTAAGAGTAGTTACCATCATCATCATCATCATCATCATAGATTGATTGTTCAATCCATTTCAAATCTGTATCAACAACATTATCCTTTGCTTCAGCCACTTCATTGGCAGTCATAAGTGTAGTATCTTGAATGCTACTGTCATCAAACTTTCTTTCAAGCATTGCTTTTGTAGTCACCAAATCATCCACTTGGTTTTGAATTCCAAGTAGGCTTTCTTATCCAAACATCAATTCATCAATTTTCTTCTTCTCTTCCATTATCTGAAGGTACTCATCATAAGATAGGTTATCATCATCAAATTCAACTTCAAGATTTATTACCTCTATTTCAGAGAGGCCAATTTTTGCACAATGTTCATCAATCATCATTGATGTTGATCCTTTGTTGTCATCAACAAACACTAGAATAATTTCATCAATGCGGGTTTTTGTACTGATAGCTTCACCATCAGTTGCTACAATTTTCTCATGCTCTGCTTCACACACAAATGCACCTTCTTTCTCTTCCTCTGGTAGCTCTCCTTCACACACATATGCTCTTTCATTTTGTTCCTCTGGTAGCTCTGCTTCAAACACAGATGCTTCTTCTAGAGTGAAAACATTCGGTAAATTGTTTCTCCCTCTTTCACTATACTCTGTTTCCAAAATACTCCAAACTTATTTCAAATATGTTGTTGCAACATTGTGCAACATACTATCATTCGATGATTGTTGGATGAGCTGCAATGCTATTTCCTCCCTTTCTTGATCATGTAGATTATGATAACAGTCTACAAGACACACAAAAACATTCATTCCAACAGACCAACATTCAAAATTCTTACCATTATACTGTGGCGGTAATCGTAGATTCATGCTCATGTTGCTCCAAATATAATCAATTTTTCGTCTGATCTATTTCATACGTGAGCTCCTCAGGTACAACTGGAACTTCTTCATTTATCTTTGCGAGATATGCTACCATTTATTTGTTGTTCTCTTTCCATATCTATCTGAGATCTCTTCTGGACTTCCTGATTTGTCTTTGCTTACCCATGACACCGTTTCATGGCTGTTCATTCACCAATTCGATCACACTTGTGGATCGACTATTCTATCTCATCACATTGATATTGGTTGATGAAAACAAATAACGAAATTCAGGCTCTAGCCTCTTTTAAAAATTAGATCTATAGGAAATTTCTTATTTCCTGGTATGGATCTTGCTGGATCTGATTATCCAAGCACACAATATTTCAGAGAAAGAACTCCGAGCTAGCTTCTTTATGGATTGTAACCCTTTAATGGAAGAATCGGGCTATCTGAGCATACTCGAGAGCCAAAAAAAAATTAAAGTTCAACTTCTCATGTGACCAGGGGCTGAAAATCAAGCACTCTGGGACTTCGGGCTTCGTTCGTTTTGACACGTGAAGGCCTTAGTTCCTTTGAATAGTCGAATGACCAAATAACCGAATTGTTGCAAAGATCAACGGTGTTAAGAACCAAATATCAATATAGCATAGAAAAACCTCAGAATAATTACTTAACGCCTTGAAAAAGAGATAAACTCAGATAATAAGGCTCTTCGAGGGGGCAACCTCCTTATGCCCACATAAATGTACAATTACTAGATGATTCAAAATGAAAATGTCTCCTTGGTATATATAGGAGACTAGGAGGTATAATTACAACTAATGGACTAAAGCTGACATAAATAAAATAACATTACTAATATAATATGCCCTAATTAAGGGGTAATGAGCCACTATTTAGGGCTTAACATGACCCTCCCCTTGAGACAAGTGTTGTTTGCAACGCTTGAGTAACTCTGGATGCTTCTGTATAAAAGACCCATCTTCCCAAGTGGAATCTTCAGTCGATAGTTTCTTCCATTTAATGAGATACTCTAAAATGGATCTATTCCTCAGCTGGCGAATTCTTGTGTCAGTGATGGCTTCAGGATACAATATGATTTTTCCTTCCTCGTCAAGTTCTGGCAATATAGTTTGAACTGAGATCTTGTCACCTATAACCTTATTTAAGCATGAAACATGGAAAACTAGGTGTACTTGTGAAGATGCAGGCAACTCCAATTTGTATGCCATAGTACCAATCTTTTGCAACACCTCATAAGGGTCATAGTACTTTGGTGATAATTTATCTATCACTTACAATAATCTTTGGGCTGCCATGTAGCTTTTGAACTATCTCCATGTATGCGGTGGCAATTGTACTAGCTTTGAAGGGATGAGAGAGTGCACAAAAGTGTGCATACTTGGTTAGTCTATCAACAATCACCATGATGACACTCTTTCCTTCAGACTTTGGTAAACCTATGATGAAATCCATGGAAACCTCCTCCCAACGCTGACTTGGGATGGCTAATGGTTGTAAAAGACCTGGGGTCTTAATTGTTTCCACCTTATTTTGTTGGCAAACCAAACATTCCACCACAAACCTTTGAACATCATTTTTAAAGCCATCCCAAAAAAATTCCTTCTTTACCCTATGGTAGGTTTTTAAAAATCCCGAGTGCCCTCCTACTGGAGAGGTGTGCAATTCAAATAGTACCTTTTGTTTGAGTTGGGATTTCTTACATAAATATAAGCGATCTTTGTACCATAGTGAATCATTTTTCCATGTAAATGTATCTGATGTATTGGAATGCTGCTGCAACCTTTGAATGAGAGTCCACACTTTTTCGTCATTCTTCCATTCATCCCTTGCTTCTATTATCCAATTGGGTTGGATGATCAAGATAGCATAGGGAAAGGCCTCAATATCTTCATCCTTCCTTGAGAGTGCATTTGCTACAACATTTTGCTTCCCTTTTTTATAGACGATTTCAAAATCATAACCCAATATCTTGGTTACGCATTTTGTTGTTCTTCTGAAGATAATCTTTGTTCCAAGAAGTATTTAAGACTATCATGATCTGTTTTGACCTTGAATTACCTACCTATTAGGTAAGGATTCCATTTCTTCAATGCATGTAGTATTTCCATCATTTCCTTCTCATAAATGGGTTTGTGTAAGTCTTTTCTCTTGAGTGGTCGAATTTCAAAAGCCAGGGGCCTTCCTTCTTGCATTAGGACAACACCAATTCCATTTCCTGAGGCATCACATTCCAAAATAAAGGTTTTTGTGAAGTTTGGAGTGGTCAAGACAGGAGCTTTTCACATCACATCCTTAAGTTGTTAAAAATCTTTAGTTGCCTCTGGAGTCCATGAAAATGCATCCTTCTTAGTAGTGCCATTAAAGGTGCTGCTATTCCTCCATAGTGTCGAACAAACTTGCGGTAGTAACCTGTCAAACCCAAAAATCCTCTAAGATTCTTCAATGTTTTTGGAATCGGCCAGTCCATCATGGCCTTAATCTTGTTAGGGTCTACCTTGACACCTTCATGAGATACAATAT
>ML778425.1:167522-186891 GCA_009831015.1 Picea engelmannii
CTAGGTCTAATAATGCCAACCTCTAACATTTCTTCAACCATGCGCTCAATTTCACTCTTCTGGGCATAAGGGTATCTGTATGGCCTAATGTTAGGAGGAACACTCCCAGGAATTAGGTGAATATCATGATCATGATTTCGAGTCGGTGGAAGACCTTTGGGAATATCTTCAAATACTTTGAAATTCTTATCAATGATCCCTTGGAGATCTAGAGGAATAGATGGCTTAGATGTTTGAACATCTAGTGAGCATAGTTGTGAAATAACACCTTGATTCCCATTTTTCAATAATTTTGTCATGCCATTAGAGCTTATCACCTTACCGGGTTTCCCTGTGATACCTCTTAGCTCAATTTCTTTTCCTTCCAATGAAAATTTCATGAAAAGTTCTTGAAAATTAAAAGACACTATTCCTAATGATTGTAACCATTGGATTCCTAGTACAATATCAACACCACCCATGGGTATAGCAATCATTGGACTATTCATTACATATTCCCCCATAGTAAGATTGATCTTATTGCATTTTCCTAAGCAATTGATAGTTCCTCCATCTGCAATCATTACTTGAAACTCTGGTGCTGGATATACAAAGCAATTGAGATCTTTGGCTAATTTATAGTGAATGAAATTATGAGTACTGCCAGAATCAATTAGGACTATTACCTTTTTCTTTTTGATATATCCTTCGATCTTGAGGGTTTGAGGAGTGCTAATTCTAGCCAATGCATTACACGATATCATGGGAGTCAACTCTTCAGATGAAATTGATTCTATGTTTTCATCTTGAGATGGTTCTTGTTCTTCTTCCTCTTCACAATCTTTGTAGAATAATTTCTTCTCACCACACTTATGTCCCTTACTGCACTTGATGTCACAATTAAAGCATAAACCTTTTTCTTTTCTTTCCTCCAATTGTTGAGGTGTCAAACTTGTAGGTTGAGGTGTTTTAAAAGAAGGATAATTATTCTCTCTATAGATGTTAGGATTGGTCCTTCTAGTAGCCATAGCCATACTTTTACTTTCAACATTTCTTGCCACGCTAAATGCATTCTCCAATGATTTGGGTTCCCAAAGGCGAAACTCATATTGAATGTTATCTCTTAAAGTTCCTATGAATACATCAATCAAGTGCTCATCTGGAATATCGGTTACCTTTATATTCAATATTTGGAAGTTCTCAATGTGCTATGTAACTGAACCCTTTTGCTTGAGATTTATCAATTGGCTAAAGAAGGTATTTCTCCTTGTATCCTCATAGTGTGCTATCATTTCTTCCGTGAAAATTGTCCAAGTGACGAGTGATTTACGAGAACAAAGCCATTTATACCATACAAATTGATTGGGTTCTAAATATAAAGAAGCAATTCGTACCTTTTGTGTAAGTGGAACATTATGTAGATCAAAGAATTTCTCCATCTGAAGTATCCATGTGATAGGGGCCTTGCCATCAAACTTCCGCATATCGATCTTAGGAACGTGGTTGGTCTTCAACCCAAAGTTAGATTTTATCCATTCTTGATTCACCTTCCTTGTGTCCTCATCATGAATTTCATGGGATACATTTTCACTTTCAGGTGTCCTCTCTATTACGAAATGTTTCAATCCTTCCATGATCTCCTCTTTTAAACCATCCATCTTAGTATTTATTGCCCCCAACTTAGCTTCCATCTCTTGTAGTTCATCTTTTGTTACCGTCTTCTTTTGTAAATCATTTATGTCCCTACGCATTTCTTCACCTTCATCAAGAGTCCAATTAGGATTTTTTGGAGGCTTATTTTGTGTAGAAGTTCCCTTTTTGGGTGGCATGTTGGTCAAGTATCACTTTTGAACCTTGATTTTGAGGTGGTTCTGCTAGAAAATATTTCTTCTGTTGTATCTCCAAATGTTTGGCCTTTTGGGTATGAAACTTTATTTTTTGTAGTTCTCTGATATTTCTTCTCTGCAATTCCATAGGTCTGATC
The DNA here is from genome assembly GCA_009831015.1 of Picea engelmannii. Lineage (NCBI taxonomy): Eukaryota > Viridiplantae > Streptophyta > Pinopsida > Pinales > Pinaceae > Picea > Picea engelmannii. The sequence goes on from ML778425.1 coordinate 169,486, forward strand.
AAAATTGGATGTGCCAAGTGGAATTTATGGTAACTTCCCCACAACTTGTTAATTTTTGGCCTTTCTAGGAGATCTCACTTGTATAGCGTTCCCTGCAAAAAAAAAGTGATATAAAATTCTGAAACTCATACCAGAAATACTAAAGACTGTTCCCTATCCAATGAAACCAGTCTCACTCAATTTGGATACTCTAGGAAGAATTTATGATTATTTTACCTGGAACACCTTCTTGAGACTAGTCAGATACCCTATCTTCCATAGTGTGTATCTACAAATTTAAGATGACCTATAAGATGAACCTTTTTACCACTGATACCTTACTAATTTTTGTGAATAGCCTCTGGAGTTCAGGGTCTGTAACGTTACAAAAAATGTTTTATAGATAAAATTCCGCAATGACTCTGTTCATAATGATTCCAGAATCCTATCTTGCACATGATGTATCTCCGAAAGTATAAGGCCTTAGGAGCTAAAATTTTAACCCAACGTACCTTGATCCATATACTAAATATCCTCCAAGTTGTTCCTTCTGAAACATTGTAGAAACAAAATTTATAGCAAAAATTCCAAGGTGTATCAGATGTAGCAGCGAAACCCCAAGACCTTGAGCTCTGATACCATATGTTAAGAACCAAATATCAATATAGCATAGAAGAACCTCAAAATAATTACTCAACGCCTTGAAAAAGAGATAAACTCATATAATAATCCTCTTCAAGGGGGAAACCTCCTTATGCCCACATAAATGTACAATTACAAGATGATTCAAAATGAAAATGTCTCCTTGGTATATATAGGAGACTAGGAGGTATAATTACAACTAATGGACTAAAGCTGACATAAATAAAATAACATTACTAATATAATACTCCCTAATTAATGGGTAATGAGCTACTATTTAGGGCTTAACAAATGATCCTCATTGATCTGAGATCAACGAATCACAATTACTTTGGGACTTCGGGCTTCGGGTCCTTCCACTGATCGTCGATTTGGATTCAATGGCCCTCAAACCTCGCCAAACCAAAAACCAAGATTTACTTCAAAAATCCGACATTTGGGAGTTTCCGTCTTCTAATACACATTGACCTCTGGAGTGTCGAATCTCCAAAGTGTGATATTAGTATCCACATGTCCTCTTGATTAGACGGATGAGATTTACTTCAGCCTTCGGGGCTTTGGGAATTTTGAGGCTCACAACACCACAAACCTCCGAAGTGTTAACTTTCTGGAGTGTCATATCTACCGACACATGTCCTCAACCTTCAATGGTTCAGATTGACTTCGGGCTCTGGCCAGTTCTCTCTCCAATGCTTCACTTCACAACACCCTCCAGAGTGTTAAGCCTTCGAAGTGAGAGATCTGGCACCACGCGTCCTCGTTGATGGACGATCCAGATGAACTCCGAGCTTCAGTCCTTCGGGAGTTCTCGCTTCACGCATCTGAACTTCTTTTGAAGTGGCTATCCTCCAGAGTGATAGATCGGTTGACACCTGTCCCTCACTGATGAACAACTCAAATGAACTACGACCTTCGAGATTTCTTGCTCCACACTACTCACCTTTCCTCTGGAGCTCTCAACCTATGAAGTGAGGGATCTATTGCCACGTGTCCTTTTTCAATGGACGGTTGTGATAAAATTCGGGACTTTGAGACTTCGTCCACACTCCAAAGCCTCCAAAGTTCAACCCCCCCTTCTTTCCTAAGGGCTACATGACCTCCTGGTCAAGGATCTTCAACTCCAAGTTGAATTGGCTCTTTGAGACCTTAATGGTCTCACTTGGGAATTAACATAGGTCCTATCAGTCCTCTAGTGTAGGTTCTATGACACTCGCGACCTCTTTCTGCAACTGCTGAACTCTCAAGTTTCATAAACTAGCTCTTTTATCATTAGCCCCTTGTTGCACATGACCTCAGGCTAGGTCCTTGCATAAATGCATGATTGTGGGCGTGCCCAAGATTGGTTTGGGATCAACCTCTTTTCTCCCCTTAATTTACCTCCAGTTTCCACGTACCTCTTCACCAATACCGTGGTTTCGATTGCGTCCTGCTCTAAGAAAATTATTGCTCGATCACCTTCTGGCCTCACAATCAAGATTGACAATCGATCTTATGATCTTGACAGTGCTTATGGAATAACGTATGAGATCTGTCTCTTCCAAACCAACGATTCAGATCTAATTCTCCTGAATCAGAAAATTGATATTTACTTCGGGTCTTTACCTGAAGCTCACGTATTTATGCCACCTTCCCTCTGGATCGAAAGATTGACGTTTACTTCGGGTCTTTATATAGGATCCACAAATTCATTCCACTTGTTCTTCAGATATGACAATTTAGATCTACTTCGGACGATCCGATGCTTGATATTTACTTTGGGTGATCTGACGGTTCAGATCTACTTCGGATGATCGAACGGTCCCAAATTTCTTTGAGACTTCGGAGCTTTGGAAAGTTCCCTCTCCTGCGTATGCAAAGTGCCAAGGCTCACAAACCTTGATTTTATCAGATGACTGTTGGTCCTCTGAATCGGTGATCCAATGACCACTGTCTCTCTCCCTCTTGAGCTTTTGACTTCCTCTGACTTAGAAGATTTTCTAAGTATCCAAAGGCCTCAGCCTTTGTTCCTCCTACGAGTCTATCTCTTGGACCTCGTCTACACTTTTGGAAAGTGCTCGCTTCTTATCTTTCGTCAATGTAATTTTTCTTCACCTTGGCGCACACTTGCGCTCTGCTTGCAAACTTGCACTGGTTCTCCCTGAGTTTTCAACTTACTCAGTCTCTAAGGGACTCGACCCTTATACGTCTTTCAAAAGACTTTCTGGTGCCCTCTCGGCATAGTCTACACTCGATCTCCTGAGCTTTCAAACTTGAAACAAGTTCACCTCTACGCTCACTCCTTGCGCTTAGTATGCACACTCTACATACAAAAGTTCCACGCTATCTCTTCTGAGCTTTGAGTCGAAAAAGACTCTCTTACACGCACTCCTTGCATAACTTACAGAAAATAGCAATTGAAACTTATACTAACATCTTGCAGTTTCAGATACTCGAAATGAAAATCATTCATTCATGAAAATAACAGTAACAGGGAATTACAAATAGTAAATACACTATGCATTTGGATCAATTTTCCTCTGTTATATTCATTCAAAAGTAAATGGCTACAACTATGATCAAACAACAACTAAAAACTCAGAATTTTCCTACTAACTCACAACAACCTCATTTGGGCATACAAAACCTCTATTTATCTTAGAGGGTCCTTAGGGTTCCCCCCGACTACTCGTCTACTCGAGACGAAAACCTAAATTCTACCTAAGTTCAGTTACATTCAAGGCTAGGAGTTAAACTCCCAGATCACTCGTGATCCTCAGCTTCCAAGTGCTTGATCTTCTTCCGTTTTCCCAATCATCTCCAAAATATTCGCAGTAAATCCTAGCGTTTTAGATTCTTAAATGATTCCCAGGCACTGAGTTTTCCTGCCATGTGTGCTTGCTGGAGATGCTCCTGCATCATACTCCCCTGGACAAAAATTCATGGACTTCTTTCCATGAGCTCCTGCACTGACTTTCCATGCTTCTGGATATTAGCCTCATTTTCCCAACTGGAATCTTCTATTGGGTTCCCTTTCCACTTGACCAGATATTCAAGATGGGTCTTCCTCCTAGTCTTCTTGCTAATCCTCTGATCAATGATCTTCTCCATCTGTGGTTTTTCTGCTATAGGCATTTGTTTCTCCCACTGAATCTTCTCTTGAACTTTTGATCCCTCTGAGTCATATTCGATGTAAGGGTACATGTATGAAACTTTGAATATGGGTGATATGCCCACATCATCTGGAAGCTCAATCTCATAGGCGTTTGCACCAAACTTCCTTAATATCTTACATGGCCCTATCTTCTTCATCTTCAACTTGTTATATGTTCCCTAGGGAACCTTTATTTCCTGAGATGTGCTAGAACCTTATCTCCTACTTGTTGGCCCTTAGTTATGGAAGGAAGCAAAGATCAAGGAAGAAAAGGTAAAACGAGAACTGCGTAGGAAACACAGTGACTGTCACTGGGTCGAAGTAAGCAAAAGAAAAGAAAAGATGGAGCGAAGTACGGAAAAGAAATCCGTTGAATGAGGATATTAAGGATGGAAAATCAGCAAGAGAAAAGAATCACGGACAACTCAACAAGCAGAGGAAGCCACCATTGGATGCTTTGGAGCACCGTGCAACGAGGAAGGAAAGACAGGCTGGCGAAGCCCGGAAAATGTGGGTCATGTTGACCTAGGGTTTTAGACGCCTAGGGTTTTGGGTAATTAGGGTTTTGACACCTAGGTTTCAATCTAAGGTTGTTGGTGAGGGGATGTAATGTATAAATAGAGGTCGAGAGGGTAGTAGCATTGGGTATTACTATTGATTTTGGTTGATTGAGAGATTATTGTACTGTGAGAGAGAGAAGTGTTGAGAGTGAGATCCTTCTAGTATTGTAAGATCTTCAACTGGGTGCGAAGATCAGATCCTACAAATGGGTGCACAGGAAGGGGAGAGAATAAGAGAGAGGATCTACTGGCCAGAGTGCAGATCAGAACTATAAGCTTTATCTTAATATATCACAAGCACAGTTCTGTGGACGTAGCCCTAGAGAGAGGGTGAATACATTTTGTGTTGTATGTGTGATTGATGCCCGGATTCCTGTCATTGTTATGTTGTCATTTGCATTATTGTGTTAGATCAGATATATAGATAAGTAGAGTAGATCTAGTTTATAAGTGACACATGAATGATACATTATTTTTGTATTAGTTGCACTTGATATTCCCCTGGTTGTAGACATCTCTCTCCTGCAACCCCCCTCTTAGCTTCTTCGGGTGAGACTGCATCTGCTTCACAGGTGTTACCGAAAGGGCTAGTAGCCAGGGCTTGTCGGTGCACTCTTGGACTGAACCCCAGGTTTGCCTCTGTGCCAACAAATGGTTCTGTTGTTGGGACTTGAATCTTTTTAATGGAATGCCAAGGTGGTTCCCATCAAATACCAAGATTCAAAAGTGGATAAAGGATCAATAGAGGGACTTCATTGAATCCCGGAACAGGAACCCTAAATTGAATACTGAAGATTGGCTACAAATATACATCTTCACCAACATTCACGAGATTTTCTTTGGAGGAATCCACCAGGAGTTGTTTGAGTGGTTGGCTAGGTTAGCCGATACCCAGTTCGAGATCAGATCTAGACCTCCTGTGGTTTGGACACCGACATTGATCCAGAAGCGCAAGAGATTTGACAACGTTGTATCCAGAGCAATAGATCATTGGTTTGATAGTACCATTGGAGGGCATATCACCGAGTTTGTTGTTGACAGAACATATTCGTATAGCCAAGCTGAGAGATACTTTTTCAAAGGACCCAGGGGAAACTTTTTGCACTTTCTGAAGCTAAGAATCAAGATGCTCTTGCATGAAAACCACATCTTGAAGATACAATAGATTGGTCAGACCTAAAAAGGATAATGTTCAAGATCTCGAAAAACAACATCGACACAGAAGTAGAACATACGCGCAGTGGGAAAGTATTCTGAGGGGTTCACCTTGAGAACTTGTTTAAGAAAAACTATGGAGAAGAGGGTTTCTACAGTGGAGAAGAGGTAGATATAACCAACGAAGAAGATTCAGAGCCCACCAAAACAAAAGAAGGGGAAGATGAAGAACTTCGCCAAAGAGAGCCAGAAACCTCAGGAACTGTGCAGACTACTGAAGTAAGTAACATTAATCCTCCTATTGTCTCAACAGTACCTAGCAGTCAGAATAGTCAGAACCACCAGAGTCCTCAGAGCACTGTTACTGGTAGCCTAACATCTACTCAGACAAGAAGCCTAGTCAACCTATGGAAGATGAAATGAGGCTCCCTATCTTTAGAGGATATGGAAATGAAGATCCAGATCAACATTGGTTTCTGTGTGAAGTCGTATGGAATATTAAAAGTATCACTGACAAAGCCATCAAGAGAACCCAGTTCGGCACTACGCTAAGGGACCGCACACTGAGCTGGTACATGAAACACGTCCAAGGACTGGCATAGCCTAAGCCACTGAATGAGATCAATAATACACTGATTGCAGAGTTTAAGAAACCTAAGTCGGAGTCACAATGTATTACAGAGCTAAAAGAGATCAAACAAAAGATAGAAGAACTTATTTGGGAGTTCGATCGGAGATTCAAGACCCTAACAGGCCGATTAAATTTTCAGATCCCCGATGAACATAACAAAGAATGGTTCATCGTTGTTTTGTTACCACACATCAGAGTCCCTCTAATGCAACAGAATATTACATCGCAGACAGAGGCTTTGGAAATCGCCATGAAGCTTGAATCAACACCTATGGAAGAATCGAGCTCATGCATGAGCCAGATCTTGAGTCAACTAACCAGTTTGTCTTTACAGGTCGAGGATATGAAGAAATATAAGGGAAAAGAAAAAAGGGAAGATGTCTAGTGTGTAATATGTAGATCAAAAGGTCATGAAAAGGAACACTGTCCCTTATTTCATGAGTATTTGGCCTCAGGAGCACCGAGCCCCTTGAATCAAGTAACCTGCCTTGGTGTGATGTGTGCAGAAATAGGCATCGCCCAAGTGAGTGCTATTACATGAAAAAGTATGTTCAGACACCCAAAAACTTGTATTGCACATTCTGTAAATCAGTGGGGCACGATGATCAAGATTTTAGAGATTACTATCTCATGCATGAGAGGTCGAGGGACATATACAATATTCAAGGCGAAGTACAACAAGAAGGAAACACTCTACAATACAACTCTCTAGGGAGAGGAAACTTCAATCCTCATGGTGGATACAGAGGACGAGGAGGAGGAGGAGGTATGGGCCGAGGCTGAGGACAAATAATCTATTATAACTCCGTGCAGCTAGGACACTTAGCAAGGGATTGTCAGAATCCTTGCACAACCTGCAGTTATTGTAACTCTTTTGAGCATGTCATAGAGGAATGCCCTGTGCTACTGGCTAAGCTTCAGGAAAGACGAGGACCCCAACAAAACCCACAAGTACAACTAATATATGCTGAACCTCACGGAACCGACCCTAGAGTCATTTTTATTACTCGAGGAGGCATTGCTATAGAAGAGGATAGAATAACCCAAAGGCAGATCGCAGAAGAGTAAGGTATCAGGAAAGATGAGGAGAAGACTTCGGATTTTGATGCAAAGAAAGAAAGATGAATATTTGAGGAAGCAAGATAGGAGTTCAATAGGAACCAAGGGTCCTCATCTATAATGAAACCAGAAGTAAAAGAGTATGGAATGCCTCAGGCATTTGATCAATCGGCTACGCATAAAGAAGGAAAAGAGGTAAGTATTCTCATCAACTTTTTGTACACTTGTCTTAAGTTAATCCAGGATGAGAAAGATGTACAAGAGCTACAGAACCTCATCAGGCAGTATGAGCTAGGAAAGGTAGACCCCTTGCTGAACAGGGCAGTACACTAGATTGGTAAGAGGAGAAGAACAAACAAAGAATTATATTTGAATTCTCAAATAGGAGAGTATGATATAGACTATGTGGTCCTCGACTTAGGGTCGGAGGTCAATGTCATGAAGAAGAAAAATTGGGCACTGATGGGAAAACCCAAGATGATATATTCACTTATCAGGCTTCACATGGCTAATCAACAAGTTGTCAGCCCATTTGGATGATTGGAGCATGTCCCTGTGGACATTGATGAAGTTAGAACCTTTGCAGATTTTGAGGTAATTGAAATTGTTGATGATATCTTCCCTTACCCTGCATTTCTAGGAATTGATTGGGCCTTCAACAATTCTACTATGGTCGATTTAAAGAAAAGACACATGACATTTGAAGGAGATGGCCTTAGGTTCATTGCACCCTTAGATCTAGATGAAGTCCGAGATATACAGAGCCCATCAGAGAAGAAGACTACGCATATGAGCTGGAAAACATCTATAAATTAACAATGAGACAACATGATTATATCAACCCTACTACTGATGGGAATCTAAGATGGTGAAGTGGAAGCGATTGTTCATCATATTTAGAAGAAGCATTGGAGAACTGGCAGAACCATATGTATGAAGTATCCACAAGGAGATGTGCTCGACTGACTAGAGAAGTTCGCTGGATTGGTACAACAATAAGTAACTTACCTACCTTTGATGGTCTGAATCCTTTAGAATTCTTCTTGATGGTCTTTGAAGCAATTGTACCAACACAAAGCTATTGGCTATGGACGAGGCCCTGAAAGCTACACCATAAATATGGTGGGGGACACATAAAAGCAATATCACAGACTGGACACAATGTTGAACCTTGATGACAACGCAGTTTTTAGCACAAGTAGGAAGCTGCGAAGTGAGGTACACAGGTCGAAGCTGCCCAAAGGACCATGTACGATGCTACGAAGAGTCCTGGAGTGACATTCCTCGAGAAAAATGGGCACATATATTCATTAACACGCTGGACACGACCCCTATTAATTGGTACCTTCAAGCGGAGTTGCGCCTTATCACCACAGATTGGGAACGTATGCTTCAGAATTTTGTAACCACCTTTTTGTTTAAAAGTGAATTTCCTTCAGTAGATCAAGCATTAAATATTGTGAGGCAGAAAGTATTTAAGGATGCATATAGCCTCCCTTTGGAGCAAGAAGAGGACGAATGGACTACGCCATTCCAAAAATTACAAGGATGTTACAACATTAATGCTGGCGAAGATGATGATCCAAGGAAGGTAAACATTGTGAGACAGAAGGCCACATGGATGTGGAAGGACCAAGAGTTGAACTGCCATTCATTGGACAACCGATCAAGATAAAGAAATTCAATATTGGGACAGAGGAGACACCAAATCTTGCCAATGTCAGAGATTACTAGGATGCTGCTACCATTGACAAAATTACAGAATTACTGCACGAGTATCAGGACTTGTTCCCGACCAAGTTCACTGATATGAAGGGTATCAAAGGACCTATGGGAGAGATGAGAATACTTTTGAAACCATATGTGAAGCCAGTCAAGCAAAGACCCTACAGATTGAACCTGAAATATAAGGAAAAAGTGAAGATTGAGCTCGACAGAATGCTGGAAGCAGGGATTATTGAACCCGTCGAAGAGTCGGAGTGGATCATCCCTATGGTAGTACAAGACAAGAAGACAGGCGAGATCAGAATATGTGTGGACATTATAAAGTTGAACTATTTCTGTTTGCATGATCCCTTCCCTACACCATTCACCGATGAAGTATTAGACAATGTGGGAGGCCAGAAGGTATATTCTTTTACAGATGGGTTTTCAGGATATCATCAGATCCAGATTGCCAAAGAGGACTGCCACAAGACCACATTTTCCACAGAATGGGGATCCTACCAAAAAAAAGTGATGCCATTTGGACTGAATAATTCCCCAACCATATTTTCTAGGGTGTTGGTTGAAGCATTCAAAGAATTTTTGCATAAGTTCTTAGAAGCCTATTTTGATGACTAGACTATTTTTGGTTTGCTGAAAAACCATATTGAATGTCTAAGGATAATGTTGGATAAATGCATGCAATGTCAAATTGATTTGAATTTGAAGAAGTGCATCTTCTTCTCACCATTTGGAGTATTATTAGGTCATATTGTATGCAAGCAAGGATCGTTGGTGGACCCATCCAAAATTGCAATTATAGTTGATTTGCCACCTCCTACCTCAGTCAAACAACTGCGCACTGTGCTAGGACATACTGGCTATTATAGAAAATTTATCAAAGGATATGCTCATATTACTGCATCGATGGAGAATTTATTAAATAAAGACTTTCAATTTGGTTGGACAGAAGAATGCCAGCAGATCTTTGACACACTGAAACAAAAGATGGTGACTGCACCTATTCTAGTCTTTCCAAATTGGAGCAAGTAATTTCATGTGCATGTTGATGCGTCTTCCATTGCATTAGGAGAAGTACTAGCACAACCTGGAGAAGGGGACATTGATCATCCATTAGAATTTCCCAGCAAAAATCTATCCACAACTGAAATTAATTACACCACTACAGAGAAAGAAGGATTAGCCATGGTGTATGCATTACAAAAATTCTGCCACTACTTTTTGGGAGGACACTTTAAAATGTTTACTGATCACTCTGCGCTGAAGTACCTGGTCAACAATCCAGTGTTGGGGGGGAAAATATGCAGATGGATTCTCCTATTTCAAGAATATGATTTTGAGATCATAGTTAAGCCAGGAAGAATGAACAAGGGACCTGACCACCTGTCGAGGTTGGAACATGGCGAAGAACCCACTAGTCTGAAGGATACACTGCCGGATGCATAGCTTCTCGCCATCAGGAATATGGATGACCACTTCACAGACATATTCCAATTCATTTCAACAAGAATGGCTCCAAGTAAGTATACAATTTCCCATAAGAAACAACTAGTGGTGCACGCTGCAGACTTTTCATTGATAGTTGGTTAGCTATATAAGATGGGACCTGACGAGATACTAAGAAGATGTGTGATGGAAGAAGAGTGCCCATTGATCCTCATAGAATCTCATGAAGGCATTGCAGGAGGAAATTACGTAGGCAAAGCTACTGCGCAGAAGGTTCTATGAGCTGGCCTTTGGTGGCCTACCTTACACAAAGATGCTAAAGAGTATACCAAAGCCTGCGATGTATGCCAGAGAGTTGGAAAACCATCCAAAAGAGATGAAATTCCACTAGCACCACAGATGAACCTACAAGCATTTGAAAAGTGGGCCATTGACTTCATGGGACCTATAAACTCACCAAGAAAGCACACATGAGCAAGGTATATTATCACTGCAACATAATACCTGACTAGATGGGCCGAAGCAAGAGCAGTCAAGGACTGTAGTGAAACTACAACTGCACATTTTATATTTGATGACATAATAACCAGGTTTGGATGCCCTAAGACCCTTATGAGTGATCAAGGCACTAATTTCATCAACAAGACAGTTGGAGCCCTGACTGAAGAATTTGCAGTCCACCATCATAAGAGTACACTTTACCATCCACAAGCAAATAGAGCGGTTGAAGCATTCAAAAAAATCTTGGAGACAACGTTGACAAATATGTGTAGTGTGAACAGGGATGACTGGGATTTAAGAGTATCAGTAGTACTTTGGGCTTATAGAACCACTTGCAAGAAATTAACAACACAAACCCCTTTCAAGTTGGTTTATGGCCTTGAAGTTGTTGTCCCGATGGAGTACTTGGTACCAAGTTTAAGAATTGTTGCATTTACAGACATGAATAATACTGGTGCTTCTCGTGAGAGGCTTTCCCAGTTGGTTGAAATAGAAGAAGACAGATTTATGGTAGGATTCCATCAGCAGGTACAGAAGGAAAGAGAGAAGGCCTATCATGACAGACACATCAAGAAGAAGGTGTTTAAGAAAGGTGATTTAGTACTAGTGTATGACAGTAAATTTATATGACATCCAGGGAAGTTCAGAATGCATTGGCTTGGACCATATGATATTTCCTATGTTACAGAAGGAGGAGCTGCGCAATTGAAGACATTGAAGGGAGAAAGGAAAGAGGGATTAGTAAATGGGAATCAATTGAAGTTGTACTATGAAAACCAATTGCCTCACAACTCTCATTAAAAGTAAGAAAGAAAAGTGTCTAGGTACCAGGTGTAGTTGAAACTGGGTACCAGACACAGAAAAGATAGTCCGCACAAGGATTGGAAGGTGACATGGAGCAGAAAGCAAAGGCTGCACTCCGCAGTCCAAAGTCGAAGTGACATGGAATGATCAAAACTGAAGTGCCTCGGGACGAGTCATAGGTGAGTGTTGGGGGTCTGTTGGCCCTTAGTTATGGAAGGATGTGAAGATCAAGGAAGAAAAGGTAAAATGAGAACTTCACGGGAAACACAGTGACTGTCACTGGGTCGAAGTAAGCAAAAGAACATAAAATATGGAGAAAAGTATGAAAAAGAAAGTCGTTGAATGAGGAGATTAAGGATGACAGATCAACAAGAGAAAATAATTGTGGACAACTCAGTAAGAAGAGGAAGCCACCATTGGATTCTTTGGAGCACCATGTGATGAGGAAGGAATGACAGGTTGATGAAGCCTAGAAAACATGGGTCAAGTTGACCTAGGGTTTTAGACACCTAGGGTTTTGGGTAATTAGGGTTTTGACACCTAGGTTTCGACCTAAGGCTGTTGATGAGGGGATTTAATGTATAAATAGAGGTCGAGAGGACCTAGGTCAAGAGGGTAGTAACATTGGGTATTGCTATTGATTGTGGTTGATTGAGAGATTATTGTACTGTGAGAGAGAGAAGTGCTGAGAGTGAGAGCCTTCTAGTATTGTAAGATCTTCAGTTGGGTGTGAAGATCAGATCCTGTAGCTAGATGCATAGGATGGGGAGAGAAGAAGAGAGAGGATCTGTTGGCCAGAGCATAGATCAAAACTGTAAGCTTTATCTTAATATATCATAAGCATAGTTTTGTGGACATAGCCTTAGAGAGAGGGTGAACCACGTACATTTTGTGTTGTATGTGTGATTGATGCCTAGATTCCTGTCATTGTTATGCTGTCATTTGCATTATTGTCTTAGATTAGATCTATAGCTGCGTAGAGTAGATCTAGTTGATAAGTGACACATGAATTATACATTATTGTTGTATTAGTTCCACTTGATATTCCCCTAGTTGTAGACATCTCTGTCCTGCAACCCCCCTCTTAGCTACTTTGGGTGAGACTACATCTGCTTCGCAGATGTTGCCAAAAGGGCCAGTAGCTAGGGCTTGTTGGTGCACTCTTGGAGTGAACCCCGGGTCTACCCCTGTGCTAAAACTACTTCAAATTGAAGTTCTCTGCAATGTTGATCAACTCTGCACTTTTATTCTTGGCTAGAGCTCTGAAATTGTCCTCTGATCTGGCTATGGATTTTTTGCATTTCTGCAGCAAAATATTTTGCTCCAACACTTATGATCTCATTCTGTTCTAAGTATCTAAACTTAGGTACTCCATTGGGTTGCATTCCATACAATATTTGGAATGGGTTCTTTCTAGTGCTCCTGTTGGGTGATTCATTGTATGCAAATTCTTCTTGTGGCAGAATCTGATACCACCGATTATGATGCTCAACTACTAGACTCCTCAATAAGTTTCCAAAACTTTTGTTTACCACCTCAGTCTACCCATATTTTTGAGGGTGATAAGCTGAGCTGAAGGGAAAATCTATCCCCAACCTCTTCCACAGTGTTCTCCAAAATGACCAACAAATTTAGTGTCTCAGTCCGAGTCAATTCTCCTGGGTAGTTCGTGAAGTCTCACAACTTCCTTGAAAAACAGATTTGCAACATGTGTTGCATCGTTGGTATTCTGGCATGGGATAAAGTGTACCATATTTGAAAACCTATCCACCACCACAAAAATGGAATCACATCCTCTTTGCATTCTTGGCAGTCCCAACACAAAATCTATGTTTATTTCATCCCAAGGCCTCTTTGGTATTGACAATGGTTGATACAATCCAGTGTTCTGTCTTTTTCCTTTTTCATGTTGGCAGATTATGCATCTGTTCACAAACTTTATCCCTTCTTTTCTCATACCTGGCCAATAGTATGAACGACTCAACTGTGCAAATGTCTTATCATGGACGAAATGTCCAGCCAATCCCCCACTATGCTTTTCCTTCAAAAGGTTATCCCTCATTGAGTGTTTTGGTATGCACAACTGATTTCCCTTGAACAACAATCCCTCTTGAATCATGTACTCTGTCCACTGGCTCCTGTCTCTCAGCACATGATTCGCACATGCTTCATATGATTCCTTGAATTCTGGATCATCATGATACATATCCTTAAGGTGTTCAAACCCCAAGGTATTCACCTAAAACTCCTGCAGAATCAAACATCTCCTGATCAATGCATCAAAAAATTTGTTAGCATTCCCAACAATATGTTTTATGACAAAAGTAAAATTATGCATAAACTCAATCCACTTTGCATGCTTCTGATTCAATTTTTCCTGCCTGGTTATGAATTATAAATCTTGGTTATCTCTATACAAGACAAATTACTGTGGGACAAGGTAATGTCTCCATTTCTTCAAGGCTTGAATTATGACATAAAACTCCTAATCATATGTGGAGTATTTTCTCTTGGTCTCATTCAGCTTTTCACTGAAATAGGAAACAAGTCTATTATCCTGGCTCAAAACCGCTCCAATTGCAACTCCACTTGCATCACATCTCACTTGAAATGTCTTTCCAAAATTTGGTAAGATCAAAATTGGTCATTCTGTTATTTTCTCCTTCAACATATTGAATCTCCTCTCGGCCTCCTCTGTCCATTTAAAAGACTTGTGCTTCTTGTTCACTGTATCCATCATTGGTGCACAAATTCCACTGAAGTCTCTGATGAACTTACTATAGAAACTTTCTAATCCATAGAAGCTTCTTACCTCAAAAATACTCTTTGGTGATGGCCATTCTTTGATTTCTTTCACCTTCTCTGGATCCATCTTTAGTTCATTTGAAGAGATCACAAAACCCAAGTAAATGAGCTCTGTCTTCATAAAATATGACTTCTTCTGGTTGATCAACAACTTCTCTTGCCGTAGTCTTCTCATCACTAGTAGCAGGTGCCACAAATGCTCCTCTTTAGTTCTGCTAAAGATCAATATATCATCCAGATATACAACCACAAACTTGCCAATGAAATCTTTCAGTATTTCATCTCATAAAATTACCTGGGGAATTTTTTAAGCCAAATGGAATAACAAGCCCCTCATACAAACCTTCATTTGTATTAAAGGCTATATTCCATTCATCACCCTCTCTCGTTCTTATCTGGTGATATCCACTCTTCAAATCTATCTTACAAAATAAGTTTACTCCACTTAGACAGTCCATTAAATCATCCATTCTTGGCAAAGGGAATCTATACCTGATGGTGATCTTATTAATGGATCTTGAGTCCGTACACATTCTCCATCCTCCATCCTTCTTTGGACTCAACAAAGTTGGTAATGCACATGGACTCAAGCTCTCCCTGACCAAACCCTTGTCTAACAATTCCTGGACTTGGTTCTTTACCTCCTCATTCTCTCGAGGTGTCAATTTGTATGCTGCTTTGTTTGGCATACTTTCTCCTGGTATCATCAATATGATGGCTCATGCTTCTGATAGGTGGCAATGCATTAGGCAGCTCATCCACCACTATTTCAAAAAAATTATCCTACAATTTGTGAATTTCTTCAGGGAAATCATCCATCGAAGTACTTGTAAGGACAACTCTAGGTTTCCTCACCATAGAAAACTACATCTCCTATTATTTCTTGAATTCTCTCAGGAGTTCCTTCCCACTCATGAGAAGTATGCTTGTGATGGCTTCCTCTTTCACTTTCTTCTCCTCTATTGGCAACATCATGTGTGTCCTACCATTCTTCTCCAAGGTGTATGTATTCTTCCTCCCGTCATGAATAACATTCCTGTCAAACTGCCATGGTCTTCCCAACAAAACATGACATATATCCATGGGAATCACATCACACAAAATTTCATCTCTATATCCTCCTATCTTAAATTCAACAAGGAATTGTTTAGTAACCATTACCTAGTGTCCTTTCTGCAACAATGAGACTTTATATGGATTTGGGTGTGTAGTTGTCTCCAGCTCCAAATTCTCCACCATATTTGTGGATACTAAGTTATCAGCGCTCCCACTGTCAATTATCACTTCGAATACTCTGTCTTTAGTCTTGCAAGTTGTCCTAAAGAGACTGTTCCTCTGCATTTTTTTTCAACTTCTTCCTGTTAAGCCCTAATATTGGCTCATTACCCCTTAATTGGGGCATATTATATTAGTAATGTTATTTTATTTATGTCAGTTTTAGGCCATTAGTTGTAATTATACCTCCTAGTCTCCTATATATACCAAGGAGACATTTTCAGTTTGAATCATCTGGTACTTGAACATTTAAGTGGGGTAAAAGGAGGTTGCCCCATCGAAGAGGCTTATTACCTGAAATTATCTCTTTTTCGAGGCGTTGAGTACTTTTTCTGAGGTTTTTCTATGCTATATTGATATTTGGTTCTTAACATATGGTATCAGAGCTCAAGGTCTTGGGGTTTCGCTGCTACATCTAAGACACCATGGAATTTTTGATATAACTTTTTTACTACAATGTTTCAAAAGGAACGACTTGGATGATATTTATTAGATGGATAAAGGTACGTTTGGTTCAAAATTCAGCTCCTGAGGCCATACACTTTCGGAGATACAACCTGTACAAGATAGGGTTATGGAATCATCCTGAACAGAGTCATTGCGGAATTTTTTCTATAAAAACTTCTTTGTAACGTTTTAGATCCTGAAATCTGAAGGATATTTACAGAAATTAGTAAAGTATCTATGGTAAAAATTTCAACTTCTGGGTCATCTTAAATTTGTAGATACACCCTGTGTAAGTTAGGGTATCTGACTAGTCCTATTGACTAGTCTCAAGAAGGTGTTCCAGGTAAAACAATCATAACTTCTTCATAGAATATCCAAATTGAGTGGGACTAGTTTCATTAGATCATGGATAGTCTATAGTATTTCTGGTGTGAGTTTCAAAATTTTATATCCATTATTTTGTGTGGGGCACGCTATACAAGTGAGATCTCCTGGAAAGGACAAAAATAGGCAAGTTGTGGGGAAGTTACCATAAATTCCACTTGGCACATCCAATTTTGATCAGACCTGTGATTTTGCAGAGAAGAAATATCAAAGAACTACATAAAAGAAAGTTTTATACCTAGAAGGGACGAAACATGGGAGATACAACATAAGAAATATTGTCTAACAAAACTGGTTTAGAAGTGATACTTAACCAACATGCCACCAAAAAACGGAACTTCTACACCAAATAAGTCTCCAGAAAATCCTACTTGGACTCTTGATGAAGGTGAAGAAATGCGTAGGGACATAAATGAACTACAAAATAAGATGGATTCAATGGAAGCTAAGTTGGCTACTAAGATGGATTCAATGGAAGCTAAGTTGGATACTAAGATGGATGGTTTAAAAGGGGAGATCATGCAAGTATTGAAAAATTTCGTAACAGAGAAGACACCTGAAAGTGAAAATGCATCCCATGAAATTCATAATAAGGACACAAGGAAGGCGAATCAAGAATGGAGAAACTCCAACTTTGGTTTGAAGACCAACCACGTTCCTAAGATTGATATGAGGAAGTTTGATGGCAAGGACCCAATCACATAGATACTTCAGATGGAACAATTCTTTGATCTCCATAATGTGCCACATACACAAAAGGTACGAATTGCTTCTTTATATTTAGAACCTAATCAATTTGTATGGTATTGATGGCTTTGTTCTCACAAATCACTCGTCACTTGGACAATTTTCACGGAAGAAAT
>ML778425.1:189102-224629 GCA_009831015.1 Picea engelmannii
CCCAAGTCAGCACTGGGAGGAGGTTTCCATGGATTTCATCACAGGGTTACCAAAGTCTAAAGGAAAGAGTGTCATCATGGTGATTGTTGATAGACTGACCAAGTACACACACTTTTTTGCACTCTCTCATCCCTTCAAAGCTAATACAGTTGCCACCGCATTCATGGAGATAGTTCAAAAGCTACATGGCAGCCCAAAGATTATTGTAAGTGACAAAGATCCCATCTTCACTAGACATTTTTGGACGAAATTATTTTTTTGTTTGGGTACTCAATTGGCTCATAGCTCATCCTATCATCCTCAATCTGATGGACAAATAGAGATAGTGAACAAATGTCTAGAAATCTACCTTCGTTGCTTTGTCTCTGATAAACAAAAACAATCGTTCAAATGGTTACCCTTGGCAGAATGGTGGTATAACACTTCCTTTCATACTGCAACAAAAATGACACCATTTATGGCACTTTATGGATACCACCTTCCTTCCATCACTTCTTCTCTAAAATAAAAATCTAAGGTTCAAACAGTGGAAGATCACATCGAGAATCAACAACAAGTTCTCCAAATCTTAAAGGACAACCTGACCATGGCACAAAATCACATGAAACAACAAGTAGATCAACATCGTAGTGAAAGAAGTTTTGAAGTAGGGGATTGGGTGTTTTTAAGACTACAACCATACAAACAGATGTCCCTCAAGCAAGCCAAGAAGGATGATAAATTATTACCAAATTAGTATGGCCCTTATAAGGTGTTGCAAAATATTGGTACTATGGCATACAAATTGGAGTTGCCTGCATCTTCACGAGTACACCCAGTTTTCCATGTTTCATGCTTAAAGAAGGTTATAGACGACAAGATCCCAATTCAAACTATATTTTCATAACTTGACGAGGAAGGAAAAATCATATTGGAGCCTGAATCCATCACTGACACAATAATTCGCCAGCTGAGGAATAGATCCATTTCAGAGTATCTCATTAAATGGAGGAAACTACCGGCTGAAGATTCCACTTGGGAAGATGATTCTTTTATATAGAAGCATCCAGAGTTACTCAAGAATTGCAGAAAACACTTGTTTCAAGGGAAGGGGCATGTTAAGCCCTAATATTGTCTCATTACCCCGTAATTGGGGCCTATTATATTAGTAATGTTATTTTATTTATGTCGACTTTAGGCCATTAGTTGTAATTATACGTCCTAGTCTCCTATATATACCAAGGAGACATTTTCATTTTGAATCATCTGGTACTTGAACATTTAAGTGGGGTAAAAGGAGGTTTCCCCCTTGAAGAGGCTTATTTATGAAATTATCTCTTTTTCAAGGCATTGAGTACTGTTTCTGAGGTTTTTCTATGCTATATTGATATTTGGTTCTTAACACCACCTCTTGTTTTAAGAGAACTTTTCTCAACATCAGGGATGTTCCATCCTCAGCTCCTTCTGCTTCAACGTTTCTTCTCTGTGCTTCCGAAATGTGAGCTTCACCTCCTTCTTCTTTATTCTTCCTCTCAGGACATTCCCAAGACACGTGCCCTATATTTCCACAGGCATAGCACCTTACTTCTCCTCCTCTGCTTCTTCCTCGTCTTCTAGAAGAACTTCTTCCACCACCTTGTCTTCCCCGGTAACTTCCTCCTCTTTTCGAGTGACTCTGTGGTTTCTCAACCTCATATTTGGATTTATGTGCCTTGTCACGGGAAACTCCCTTACCTTCATCTGGGGTTGGGCTTCTACCTCTACCTCGTTGAATCTATTTTCAAGTCAAATTCTCCTTTTCCTTCAGTGCAAACTGATAAGCATCCTCCACTGTCCTTTATGACATCATGCTGATCTCATCCTAGATTTCATACCTCAGGCCATTTATATATTTGGAAAATTTTTCTTCATCTTTCTCTCTTTAGCCAGTTCTGATGTTTAGCTTGTAGAACTCCTATGTGTACTCCGTCACTGTCATACCCTTCTGCCTTAGGTTCTGCAACTTCCTGAATAGATTGATCTGATAATATTTGGGCATGAATTTAGCCTTCATCTTAGCTACCATTTTGTCCCAATTATTTGTCTTATATTTTCCCTTACTTCTCCTCTCAGCCTGCAGTTCATCCCACCACAACGCTACATGTCCTTTTAGCCTAGTGATGACATGTCTCACCCTTTTCTCCTCATCGACATCTTCATAGTCAAAATATTTTTCCATAGATCTTATCCAATCCAACAGTTCTTCAACATCCAAATTGCCTTCATATATTGGGACCTCTATCTTGGATCTAGCTCCCAATCTAACAAATTCTCTCAGCAAGCATTCTTCAAAAACATTTTCCCTTGCAACTTCTTTGACTTCTACTTCTTCGCTCTCTGCATTGTTGATGTCTCCAACATCAAGGGCTCTTCTTTGTGCTACCTCCATCGCCTCCAATCTTGCACGAAGCTCTCTCATTTCTCTTTCTACAGACTGATTGGATAAAGACGACTCCACTTGTCTCCTTGGTGGCATTGTCCTGACTGTCTCTCACACACATAGTACAACTTCTAGTTCTTTTTCCTCCTCTCCTTTGCCTGTTTTCTACAAAACATTTTTAGCTCTGATACCACTTGATGTAACCCCCATTCTCTCCTAAAAGATATACAACCTCCTCGTCAAGGATATTCAATTCTAAGATGAATTGGCTCTCTGAGACCTTAATGGTCTCACTTGTGAATTAACACAGGTCCTCTCAGTCCTTTGGTGCAAGTTCTATGGAACCCGCGACCTCTTTCCGGAACTGCTGAACTCTCATCTTTTAGGAACTGCTCTTTTATCATCAGCCCCTTGTCGCACATGACCTCGGGATAGATCCTTCATAAATGCATGATTGCGAGCGTGCCCAGGAGTGGTTTGGGATCAACCACTTTTCTCTTCGCAATTTACCTCCAGTTTCCACGTACCTCTTCACTGATATCGTGGTTTCGATTGAGGGATGCTCTAAGAAAATTAAATTGATCACCCTTTGGCCCCATAATAAATATTGACCGTCGATCTTACGATCTTGGCAGTTCTTCTAGACTGACGACTGAGATATATCACTTCCAAACCAACGATTTAGATCTAATTCTCTCGAATCGGATGGTTGATATTTACTTCGGGTATTTCCCCAGAGCTCACGGATTTATGCCACCTTCCCTCTGGATTGGACTATTGGCATTTACTTCAAGTATTTATCTAGGATCCACAGATTTGTGTCACCTATTCTTCATATCTGACGGTTTAGATATACTTCAGACGATCCGATGCTTGAGATTTACTTCAGCCGATTTGACGGTTCAGATCTACTATAGATGATCGGATGGTCCCAAATTTCTTCGGGACTTCAGAGCTTTGGCAAGTTCCCTCTCTTGTGTATGCAAAGTGATAAGGCTCGCATGCCTTGATTTGATCGGATGGTTGTTGGTCCTTTGAATCGATGATCCAACGACCATTGTCTCTGTCCCTCCTGATCTTCTGACTTCCTCTGACTTAGAATATTTTCTAAGTATCCAAAGGCCTCGACCTTTGTTCCTCCTACGATTCTGTCTCTTGGACCTTGTCTGCACTTTTGGAAAGTGCTATCCCTTCTTAGATTTTGTCAATGGAATTTGACTTCACCCTGGTGCACACTTGCGCTCTGCATGAAAACTTACACTGGTCCTCCTTGATTTTTCTACTTAGTCTCTAAGGGACTCGACCCTTCTGCTTCTTTCAAAAGACTTTTTGGTGCCCTCCTAGAACAATCTATGCTCAATCTCTTGATCTTTCGAACTTGAAACAAGTTCGCCTCTACGTGCACTCCTTGCACTTAGTATGCACACTCTGCATACAAAAGTTCCACACTATCTCTTCTGAGTTTCGAGTCGAAAAAGACTCTCTTACACACACTCCTTGCATTCATTGTGCACTCCTTGCATAACTTACAAAAGATACCAATTGAAACTTATACTAACATCTTGTAGTTTCAGATACTCGGAACGAAAACTCATTCATTCATGAAAATAACAATAATAGGGAATTACAAATAGTAACAACACTATGAATTTGGATCAATTTTTCTTTGTTATAATCATTCAAAAGTAAATGGCTACAGCTATGATCAAACAACAACTAAAAAATCAGAATTTTCCTACTAATTCACAATAGCCTCATTTGGGCGTACAAAACCTCTATTTATCTCAGAGGGTCCTTAGGGTTCCCCCCGACTACTCATCTACTCAAAACAAAAAACCTAACTGCTATCTAAGTTTGGTTACATTCAAGACTAGGAGTGAAACTCCCAGATCAATCGTGATCATCAACTCTCAAGCGCTTGATCTTCTTCCGTTTTTCCAATCAACTCCAAAAGATTCATAGTAACTCCTAGCATTTCATATTCTGAAATGATCCCTAGGCGCTGAGTTGTCCTACCACATGTACTCGCTGATGATGCTCCTACATCATACTCCCCTGGACAAAAATTCATGAAATCCTGTCCATGAGCTCCTGCACCGACTTTCCATGCTTCTGGATATCAACCTCATTTTCTCTTGGTCTCATTCAGATTTTCACTGAAATAGGCAACGGGTCTATTATCCTGGCTCAAAATTTCTCCAATTACAACTCCACTTGCATCACAACTCACTTGAAATGTCTTTCCAAAATTTGGTAAGATCAGAATTGGTCGCTCTGTTATTTTCTCCTTCAGTATATTGAAGCTCCTCTCAGCCTCCTCTGTCCATTTAAAATACTTGTTTTTCTTCTTCACTGTATCCATCATTGGTGCAAAAATTCCACTGAAGTATCTTATGAACTTCCTATAGAAACTTTCTAATCCATGGAAGCTTCTTACCTCAAACATATTCTTTGGTGATGGCCATTCTTTGATTTCTTTCACCTTCTCTGGATCCATCTTCAGTTCATTTGAAGAGATCACACAACCCAAGTAAATAAGCTTCGTCTTCATAAAAGAGGACTTCTTCATGTTTATCAACAACTTCTCTTGTTGTAGTCTCCTCAACACTAGTGTCAGGTGCCTCAAATGCCTCTCTTTATTTCTGCTAAAGATCAATATATCATCCAGATATACAACCACAAACTTGCCAATGAAATATTTTAGTATTTCATTCATCAACATCATAAAATTACTCGGGGCATTTGTTAATCCAAATGGTATAACAAGTCACTCACACAAACCTTCATTTGTCTTAAAGGCCATCTTCCATTCATCACCCTCTCTCATTCTTATCTGGTGATATCCACTCTTCAAATCTGTCTTAGAAAATAAGTTTTCTCCACTTAGACAATCCATTAAATCATCCATTCTTGGAAAAGGGAATCTATACCTGATGGTGATATTGTTAATGAATCTTGAGTGTGTACACATTCTCCATCCTCCATCCTTCTTTGGACTCAACATAGTTATTACTGCACATGGACTCAAGCTCTCCCTGACCAAACCCTTGTCTAACAATTCTTGGACTTGGTTCTTTACCTCCTCATTCTCTCGAGGTGTCAATCTATATGCTGCTTTGTTTGGCAGACTTGCTCCTGGTATCAAATCAATATGATGGCTCACACTTCTGATAGGTGGCAATGAGTTAGACATCTCATCCACCACTATGTCAACAAAATTATCCAACAATTCCTGAATTTCTTTAGGCAAATCATCCATCGAAGTACTTGTAAGGAAAACTATGGGTTTCCTCACCACAACAAACTGCATCTCCTGTTCTTTCTTGAATTTTCTCAGGAGTTCCTTCCCACTCATGAGAATTATGCTTGTGCTAGCTTCCTCTTTCACTTTCTTCTCCTCTATTGGAAACAACATGTGTGTCCTACCATTCTTCTCCAAGGTGTATGTATTCTTCCTCCCATCATGAATGACATTCATGTCAAACTGCCATGGTCTTCCCAACAAAACATGACATACATCCATGGGAATCACATCACACAGAATTTCATCTCTATATCCTCCTCTATTAAATTCAACAAGGCATTGTTTAGTAACCATTACCTGGTGTCCTTCCTGCAACCATGAGAATTTATATGGCTTTGGGTGTGTAGTTTTCTCTAGCTCCAACTTCTCCACCATCTCCGTGGATACTAAGTTATCAGTGGTCCCACTATCAATTATCACTTTGCATACTCTGTCTTTAGTCTTGCAAGCTGTCTTGAAGAGATTGTTCCTCTACACTGGTTTTTCAACTTATGCCTCTGGTTTTAAGAGACATTTTCTTAACATCAGGGATGTTCCATCCTCTGCTCCTTCTTCTTCAACATTTCTTCTCTATTCTTCCGAAATGTGAGCTTCACCTCCTTATTCTTTATTCTTCCTCTCAGAACATTCCCAAGACATGTGCCCTATCTTTCCACAGGCATAACACCTTCTCCTCCTCTGCTTCTTCCTCTTCCTCTTGAAGAGCTTCTTCCACCACCATGTCTTCCCCAGGAAATTCCTCCTCTTTCCGAGTGACTGTGTGGTTTCTCAGCCTCATCTTTTGATTTATGTTCCTTGTCATGGGAAACTCCCTTTCCTTTGTCTGGGGATGGGCTTCTACCTCTACCTCACTAACTCTCTTTTCTGGTCAACTTCTCCTCTACCTTCAGTGCAAACTGAGAAGCATCCTCCACTATCCTTACCGATATCATGCTGATCTCATCCTGGATTTCATACCTCAATCCTTTTATATATCTGGAAACTTTTTCTTCATATTTCTCTCTTTGTCTAGTTTTGATGTTCAACTTGTAGAACTCCTCCGTGTACTCCTTCACTATCATACCCTTCTGCCTCAAGTTCTGCAATTTCTTGAACATATTGATCTGATAATCTTTGGGCATGAATTTAGCCTTCAGCTTGGCTACCATTCTGTCCCAATTATTTATCTTTTGTTTGCCCTTACTTCTCCTCTGAGCCTTCAGTTCATTCCACCATAGCTCTACATGTACTTTTAGCCTAGTGATAGCATGTCTCACCCTTTTCTCCTCATCAACATTTTCATAGTCGAAATATTTGTCCATGGATCTTATCCAATCCAGCAGTTCTTCAACATCCAAATTTCCTTCATACATTGGGACCTCTATATTGGCTCTAGCTCCCAATCTAACAACTTCTCTCAGCAAGCGTTCTTCAACAACATTTTACCCTGCATCTTCTTCAACTTCTACTTCTTCTCTCTCTGCATCATTGATGTCTCTAGCATCAGGGGATCTTCTTTGCACTGCCTCCATCGCCTCCAATATTGCACGAAGCTCTCGCATTTCTCTTTCTACAACCCGATTGGATAAAGGTGGCTCCACTCATCTCCTTGATGGAATTGTGACGTCTGTCTCTCACACATAGAATACAACTTCAAGTTATTTTGACTCCTCTCCTTTGCATGTTGTCTGCAAGCAAATCTTCATCTCTGATACCACTTGATGCAACCCCCCCTTCTCTCCTAAGGGCTTTGCGACCTACCGGTCAAGGATCTTCAACTCTAAGCCAAATTGGCTCTCTGAGACCTTAATGTTCTCACTTGTGAATTAACATAGGTCCTCTCAGTCCTCTGGCACAGGTTCTATGGCACTCGTGACCTCTTTCTGCAACTCTTGAACTCTCAAGTTTCAGGCACTAGCTCTTTTCTTGTTAGCCCCTTATCACATGTGACCTCGATCTAGGTCCTTGTGTAAACACATGATTGAGGGCACACTCAGGAGTGATTTGGGATCAATCACTTTTCTCCCTGCAATTTACCTCCAATTGCCACATACATCTTCATTGATACTGTGGTTTCGATTGCGACCCACTCTAAGAAAATTAAATATCGATCACCTTCTGGCCTCGCAGTCAAGCTTGACCATCGATCTTACGATCTTGACGGTGCTTCTGGATTGATGGATGAGATCTGTCTCTTCAAAACCAATGATTCAGATCTAATTCTCCCAAATTGGACTGTTGATATTTACTTCGAGTCTTTACCCGAAGCTCATGAATTTATGCACCTTCCCTGTGGATCAGACGAATGACATTTACTTTGGGTCTTTATCTGGGATCCATAGATTCACGCCACCTGTTCTTCATAACTGACATTTTAGATATACTTCGGATGATCCAATGATTGAGATTTACTTCGAATGATCTGACGATTCAGATCTACTTCGGATGATCGGACAATCCCAAATTTCTTCAGGACTTCAGAGCTTTGGCAAGTTCCTTCTCCTACATATGCAAAGTGCTAACGCTCGCGCACCTTGATTTGATCGGATGACTATTGGTCCTCTGAATCAGTGATCCAATGACCACTGTCTCTCTCCCTCTTGAGCTTATGACTTCCTCTGACTTAGAAGATTTTCTATGTATCCAAAGGCCTCAGCCTTTGTTCCTCCTATGAGTCCTACTCTTGGACCTCGTTTTCACTTCTAGAAAGCTCTATCCCTTCTAATCTTTCGTCAATTGACTTTGACTTCACCCCTGTGCACACTTGTTCTCTGTGTGCAAACTTGCATTGGTACTCCTCGAGTTTTCAACTTACTCAGTCTCTAAGGGACTCGACCCTTCTGCATATTCCAAAAGACTTTCTGGTTCCCTCCTGGTACAGTCTGCACTCGATATCCTGATCTTTCAAACTTGAAACAAGTTTTCCTCTATGCGCACTCCCTGTGCTTAGTATGCACACTCTGCATACAAAAGTTCCATGCTATCTCTTCTACACTTTGAGTCGAAAAAAACTCTCTTACACGCACTCCTTGTGTTCAATATGCACTCCTTGCATAACTTACAGAAGAGAACAATTGAAACTTATACTAACATCTTATAGTTTCAGATACTTGAAACGAAAACTCATTCATTCATGAAAATAACAATAACATGGAATTACAAATAGTAACAACACTATGCATTTGGGTCAATTTTCCTTTTTTATATTCATTCAAAAGTAAATGGCTACAACTATGATCAAAGAACAATTAAAAACTCATAATTTTCCTACTAACTTGCAGCAGCCTCATTTGGGCATACAAAACCTCTATTTATCTCAGAGGGTCCTTAGGGTTCCGCCCGACTACTCGTCTATTCAAAATGAAAACCTGATTGCTACATAAGTTTGGTTGCATTCAAGGCTAGGAGTGAAACTCCCAGATCACTGGTGATCATCAACTTCCAAGCGCTTGATCTTCTTCCATTTTTCCACTCATCTCCAAAAGATTCATAGTAACTCCCAACATTTCAGATTCTGAAATGGTCCTCAGGTGCTGAGTTTTCCTACCACGTGTGCTCACTGATGATGCTCCTGTATCAAGTGTAGGGTCTGGTGATGCATGTCCTCTTAGGATTAGATAACTAAATTTTCTTCGACTCTCATGACTTCAAAATTTTTTCTACCTCCACACTTGATTTCTCCCAAAGTGATTACCTCCCGGACTCTAGGATCAGTTGAAACACATCCTTTGCAAATGGATGGTCCTAATTCACTTCAGGACTTCACCCTTCAGGTTTCTTTCCGTCACTGTTTCACATATCGTCAAACTATCAGATGGATTCCACATGTCCATCATGATGAATGGTTTGGATCTACTATGGCTCTTTGGAGCTTCGGGGGTTCGGGAGTTCTTTACTCAATAAACCTTTGTTATTCCAGAGTGTTGATCTTTTGAACTTTCGAAATGATGTCGTGTGTCCACTGAAACCAATGGCCAAGATTAACTCTAGAAAACAATCCCTTCGGTGATTCCAACTCCCTCACACTCCTTAAACCTCTGAAGTGCTCTAGCGCCGAAGTGTGGGATCATGTGATGTGTGTCCCCTCTAGCTCCAATAGTCCAAATCTACTTCGTGCCTTCAAGACTTTGATAACCTACTTCTGCTATTCCTCTCGAGCAGGGAACAAGTGGAGCGTTGATCAGACGCCACGTTTCCTCAAATCCGACGGTGGAGATTGACTTCGGGGCTTCGGGCCTCTTTAATGCACAATACCAACTATCCTTTCAAGAACCAGATCACCTAATATAGGGATCATTTGAGATGTTTTCCCTGGATCCAATGGTCCAGATTTACTTTGGCTCTCTGAGACTTTGAGAGTTTAGACACTTTCTCGTCCAAAGTCATCCTGAGTGATATACAACCAGACTGTAGGATCTGCTGACACGGGTGCTCTGCTTGGATCGACGGACATGATTTGGTTCGGGGTTCAAAATGATTCAATTCCTTTTCAACATTTGCACGAAATATGTCGAATACGCAAAGTTCGAAGAACTTCGGCTGTTGAACCCTATTATAACCCTAAATTGCACCATACATGCATACCTGGAATCAAGCCCTCTTACCTGCTATTTTTTCCAAGCCACCACTGAACAAATCTTCTTAAAAACCATATCTTTGAATATGTACAATCCCTGCACCACTATTTACCTCAAAGTCATCTAGACGATGAGTGCCCTTCTTTAATACCTTCTTCACAATGAAAGGTCCGAACCACATGGGTTTGAACTTTACTACCCCTAGGGGATCCTTATCTTGGTCGTAGAATAGGACAAGGTCGCCTTCTGAGAAAATCCGAGGACGAATGAGCCGATCATACTGACACTTGACTCATTACTTGTGAGCCTCATTAGCCAAGGCTTCATCATGAAGTTTCTCATCGAGTTGTTCGAGATATAATAAGCGCTCCTCAAGCAGTGAAGTGTCTGGCAATAATTGTACTGCCAACTTTAGAGATGGGATCTAGCACTCTATAGGCAAGACTGCTTCCAACCCGTAAACTAGTTGAAAAGGTGTGAAACCATTTGCAGTCTTCACAAACGTTCGGTAGGCCCATAACACTGAGTACAACATCAAATGCCAATTTGACTTGGCATAATTGATCGTTTGCTGCAGAATAGTCTTGAGGGACTTATTCACAACTTCTACCTGACCATTTGTTTGCGGGTAACAAGTTGATGAATGTTCTTGCCTCAACCTAAGATTTCATGTTAACTCAGAAATCATTTTATTATGAAAGTGACTGCCATGGTCAGTGAAAATATCCTTCAGGATGTCGAACCTTGCTATTATCTGGCTAAACAAAAAGAGAGATTTTGTCTCTCCATCATTATTAAATGTTGTCATAGCTTCGACCCACTTTGTGAAGTAGTCTACTGCTACAATGATATAATGGTGCCCCCTGGATGAAGGGGGGTGACATGTAGTATAATCAATCCCCCACTTGGTGAAGGGGCTGACGGTAGTGATGAGAAACATGGGAGTGGGGTGTGTCCTCATCTTCCGAGAGAAGATGTGACACAGGTGGCACTTCTTGACCGATTCAACGCAATCCTTGATCAATGTCGACCAATAGTAACCAACTCGTAGAATATTTTGGGTTGTTTCCAACCCAGACAAATGACCACCACATGCTCCAGTGTGGAAGTTGTTAAGAACGATTTCTGCTTCCTCATGAGTGAGACACCGATGAAGGGTGCAATCTACACCTCAACGATACAAAGTGTCATCGAGTATGAGATAGTTCTTTGCCTTATGGCATATACATCGACACTCATCATGAGAAGCAGAGGTGGGGCACTTCAAAGTCTAGAGATAGACTAGTATATCTCCATACCAGGGGTCTGAAGATGAAATCAAAAAGAGATCGCCTTTAATCGGTGATTCTTTGGGCGTAACATCACTTGATTCGAATGGAAGTTCCAAGATAAGTTTCGCAAAGACCAGTGACTTTTTGGATTTCACGGAAAAAAAATCGAAGTCAAATTCCTAAAGGATGACTATCCATCTACTGATCTTTCCGTTGATAACACGTCGTGTCAACACGTATTGAAATGGATTCACAACGATGATGACGGTGGTCTTGCGTAGCAGAATGTAATGACGGAACCATTGGACAACATGCACTGCTGCCAACACCAATTTCGCAACATGGGAGTATCTAATTTCTGGTCCAACCAGACCTCGGCTCAGGTAATAAATCACATTCTCTTCAAGCATATCATCCTCTTGAACCAAGACCATGCCGATAGTCGACTCTCCGGTGACCAAGTACAATAAGAAATGTTTATTATA
This sequence comes from Picea engelmannii, assembly GCA_009831015.1. Taxonomy (NCBI): domain Eukaryota; kingdom Viridiplantae; phylum Streptophyta; class Pinopsida; order Pinales; family Pinaceae; genus Picea; species Picea engelmannii. The sequence continues at coordinate 201,117 of ML778425.1, forward strand.
ATTGGGTGGCCAAAGCAGAGGGGAAGACGTGAGGGTTTGTTTCAACGCTTCGAAAGAGCATTGAGCGGCTTCATCCCAATGGAAAGGGACTCCCTTATTTAGTAAATGCATAAACCCTTTAGTGATTTTAGCATAGTTTTCGATAAAACGACAAAGAAAGTTCACTTTACCATGTAAACTCTGAAGCTAAGTGACTGTGCACGGGGGAGGCAACTAAACTATCGCCTCAACCTTTAGAGTATTGACCATGATCCATGTTGTCGAAACTATGAAACCTGGCAAATGACCCGACGTCACGCAGAAACTGCACTTGTTTGGATTCAAGCGAATCTGATAGTACCAACATCGCTCAAAGATTAGTCAGAGGTGCGCGGGATGATCATCTCTCTTATGAGATTGTGATGCTAAATCATTGAGAGAAGCCTCGACTATGTGTCTTAGGTCGTGGAAAGAAAAAGACATGGCCTGCTGAAAAGTGGCTCCAACATTCTTTAGGCCAAAAGGCATATTTTGATAAGAAAATGTACCCCATGGACAAATAAAATATGTTTTATGTTGGTCTTTAGGCTTAATCTGTATCTGATTGTATCCCAAAAAAACATCCATGAAATAAAATACCTCACAGGCTGCACACTCATCGACAATCTGGTCAATGAATTGGGTGGGGAAATTATCCTTGGGACAGTCCTTTTTCAAATCACGGAAGTCCAAACATACACGAATCATTCCCTACTTTTTTTTTATCGGAATGGGATTTGACACCCATTGAGTCAAATGAACGGGGTAGATGAAACCGGCTTTGAGCAGTTTCTCTACTTCAACCTTAATAGTTGCTGCTTTCCAAGGATTAACCAAATGAAGCTTTTGTTGGACCGACTTAGCGTCATGATACGTCGTTATCTCATGTTTGATGATTCTTGGATCTATGCCTGACATTTCCTTGTAAGACTAGGCAAAAACATCGTGGAATTCTTTAAATAAATCAGTGTAGATTCGAATCTCCTCAGGGGAACAGTCCGCTCCAAAGACATTCTGCACGACACCATGGGTTCTGGAGATGTAAATAGGTATCGTTTTAGTGATGGTTTCCATATTACCCTTGGCATAAATTGTGTGCGTAGCTAGAGGATTAATAGGACAAGACCTATCTCCAGTCACAGTCAACACAAATTCTCCTGCCTCTATTCTTCTTAACTCTGGGAGAAAATAAGATTTGTGATGGAGATCATCCTAGGGTCTGTCTAGACCAGTTAATGCCTCTATAATCACCTCATCAGAGGGAAATACCAAGTCTAAATAATCGGTAGTGGCGAGGGAATATTGAGCCCAAATAGGCTCGAGAACCGGATCTAACTCCTATGCGGGAATCAGAATGGGATCGACGGAAGCTTACTGGACAATAAAGTATGCAACTTTTGTCCCAGACAGGGGAATTTCCATGCCATGATTCCCTGTCCCTTCCATTATGGCCAATGGGGAAGGAAGATTCTACATATCGTTAAAGTAAGTCAGTCAGAACGACGACACTTGAAATATTTCATCCCTGGGATGGTTGGGGATAGTCGATATGTACTTTACATCGCCAGAAGGAGGTAGGTAATAAAAAGTACCCATCAAAGGTGGACACAAGCCAACCCCTACATTGACGACGTCAGGTTGTGTATTATCAATCATCGGGACTATGGATGCCCCCAATTGAAGGGTTAGGATGGGAGAAGGAAAATTGATCAATGGACTCGATCCAGCCCTCATGCGGAAACAACAAGACCTGAAAAAATGTAGTGACCACTGAATGCATAGCATAGGTCCAACTCCTTCCTAACAAGAGGTTGTAGTTGAGAGGTGCATCGACCACTTCAACTTCAACGCACATGGTCTTTCCTCCTAGTTGAACGATGAAAGAAGGAATGATTCTATGTGTTTTGAACAAATGACCATCAAAAACAGTAAGCATAGTAGGTGACGGAGACAAAATGGGTTGGCCAATGACATTCCAACATGCCAAAGACATCACGCATGTCAAGGCGCCCTCATCAATCACTGTGCAAAAAAATATTCCAGGTAAACGTTTTTGTGGTGTAAGTCACTACTATCTGAAACGCCACGTGGTATAGGAGACGAGGTTTCAAGTTGGTCGTATCAAGCATGATCGTTCCTAGATTATAAGTCTCAGCAGATCCTAAGGAAGCTAACAGATCCTTCCTCTGTGAAAGGAAGCTTTGGAGGACCTCCAAAGAAGACATCATGCAAGGGGTTTGTGACAAATCCTCCACCACAAAGCAGTTTTGGGCAGCCCTCGCATTTGGATTGTGAGAAGATTTTTTGAACACCCCTTTCAGGATGCGTGTCATTGTTTCTCCCATCGTCTTCTAAATCTTGAGAGGAATTGATGGGTTTTCAGCTTCTTTACCCTTTTCAACAGTGTTTGGCATTCTGTAATCGTGTGCCCTAGTTTTTATGTAAGCATCACCTTTCAACATATAAAAATTCGAGGTCGAGGGATTACTAGATGATGAACATGGTCCTTGACTTCCCCCATCTACGCTCAAAGAGGCTTGAGTCAAATTTTTCCCATGAGGAAATGGGTTCGTTAAAACAACAGGTTGTTGTTGTGCCAATAAATTTTGGGCCTCCACAAGATGAGGGCATAGGTGAGTCGGATGGTCCTCCATGCAAAGGTTACACTAATACTTCATATTTATTTTTTCTGTGTTGCCCCCACCAACATTGTTAGTGGGTTTCTTATCCCACTTACCCTTTTTTTTTTTTTTTCTTTCCATCAGAATTCTAGTTATTCTTCGGGTTCGTTGATTACACATTGTTTACATCCGATGTTTGAGTAAGAGAGCAGCCAAACTAGTGGTTTGGTTGGCCATTATCTATTGTATCGACAATTGTTGCAATTGATTTGATAGTTGATCAATGGGCTTTGCTTGTGCTGAACCAACTATACCATCGGCATGTGGTCCAGACTTCTGTTTGGCCTTGTCAAGAATGGACCGTAGCACATCTGGAAAAACTTCATAAAGTAAACTAGAATGAGAATACATTAGTTCTAGCTATTGAGGTCTCATTATCTCCTCTTCCTCGGAAAAAAATCTCGACGTTGCAACGTCCTTGGATAACTGGGGTACCAAATACTTAAGGAAACACTCCAGCAGGAAAGCCAGTGGGATGGGTACTTTTATCAAACTCTTCTGATGCCACCATTATCGAATATGATTAGAGATATGGTCAGCCTTTGTTTGCTCAAATTTGGCCAACAATTTGGTGTCAACATCATATCTCACAGGTAGTTGAAAATGGTTTAAGAAAACCATTTCCAATTCACCAACAGTAGAGTATCTTGAGCGGTCAATCTCGATGTACCATTTCCTGGCACTCCCTATAAAAGTGTGTTGAAACAAATGCAACTGTACGGATTCATCTCACAACGTGTTCGAAGAGAACCATAGATGAAAGGTGGTCACATGATCACCCGAATCTTCGTTAGAATTACCCTTGAACTTTGTAATGTTCGAGGGAAATTTATCGGCATGGGAGGCCAACACGGATCGTGACAAATTGGGTAGTTTAACAATATTGACAAGTCTGGAAAATGAAAAGTTGCCAGAAATAGTAGCTTGGGATACTGAATATGTACAGGGAAAAAGGATCCTGGAGTTTTCCTGGCACCAGGTTTCCAGGAAAAGTTAGGTTGTTGACCAGAGTTATGGTAAATACCATGGCCTTCGCCAATGAATGGATACTGCATTTGTTGGGAACTCATCGATTGATTCCCATAGTTGGACATTAAGGGATGGGCGAGGATTTCTACCTATGTAGTGTTCCAAAGATTTTGGAAAGGGTTTCCCCCTTTCGATCCGATGAACATAGGTACGGAGCCTTGCCCAGGGTTCCATTGACCATGGAAGTGGTTTCCCCCAATTGACATCCCTGACGAGGGAACTGCTCCCTGCCACGAATTCCAAAGTCCTTGTGAGGAAAATATTCTTGTGTGTGCCCCCTATGTAGGAATAGTACCCTACAAAGGATTTTTTGGTCCAAAACCAGGGTTTCCCCCGACCGAGACGACAACTGACGAGAAAGCGTTATTTCCAAACGTGTCGAACAAAGAGAACGACATTGAGCCCACCGACGTGGTGTGTGAATTATGATCCAGATTTTATGAGTAGAATGAAATGAATACAGATTATTAACAGGTTCTTAACACAGAATAACAGAGATACAGTAAAACTGGTTTTCTATTCAATAAGGAAATAAGCTGAAACTATAAAATGCAGTGGAAACAAGCTTGCTGGAATGGTGGCGGCTTATCTCTGAGAAGAGATATGACGACTGCCTCATTCACAAGAAGATCATTAAAATGAGGCTATGAAGGAATTTTTACAATAAACAAGAATGCCCAAAACCTAGACATCCAAAAACCTAACCCTAGGAGATGAAGCGCCAAAAGTCATGTGGGCCCCGTTTGGGTAAGTTAGTACATCAACTTCCCGGAGTCGTAACTTTTGCATACGATCTCCGTTTTAGGCGTATGATATCTCATTGGAAAGGTATCGTCAAGGAGATTCATTTTGGGGGATCAATAATGCCTTAAAGTATTATTTAGAATATCTATCCCAAAAACCATCATTTAGACCCTCAAAATGGCCCCGAAAGTTAAAACTGCTAAAAATAGTAAATTGCCAAAATTGTCAAAAAACTATTTTGAGCCAGTTGGAAGAGGTGGGTGGCCACCGATATCCACCTGGATAAATCCTCCCTCCCCTTGATCTGTGTGTCCACAATATGATCATTGGATGTCTGTTGTATGTAGTTGGGGTTGAGCTCTGTTGGTGTTAGCTTCTCTGCTATGTCTGAAGTGTCCAATAATGGTGGGAAATAAGTGCGAAGGAGATCCATGTTGAAAACTGGGTGCAGGCCAAGGAAAGGAGGAATGTTGAGCTCAAAATAATTATCCCCCATGGCCTTGGTTATTGTGTATGTCCCATAACAGAGTGGGCAAATCTTCCGATGGGGTCCTGTAAGGCATTCTTTCTGCAAGTGAAACCAAACTTTGTCGCCCACCTGAAACTTATGTGGCACCCGATGTTGATCATGCCGCTGCTTATACTTGTCATTGGACTTTTGTAGGATATCCTGAACCTGCTAGTGGATGTGATGGATCCTCTCAATGAACTGGGTGGCTTTGTCATCTTCAGTTGGAGCAGGATATGAGTTCATCGAGGTGACCGCAAGGGGAAGTGCAACATCTATGGGACCCAATGGTTTGAATCCCTACCCCACCTGAAAGGGGTTGTGGTCGGTTGAGCTATACAGGGCTCATTTGTAGCTATGTCAGACATAGGGAAGGCTCTCATCCCATGTGCAGGGTTCTTTGAATTATACATGCGAAGGATATGAACAATCATTTGATTGACAACCTCGGTTTGGCCATCTGTCTAGGGGTGGAAGGCCGTGGATTTGCTGAGCTTGGTGTCCAGCAGTGACCAAAGGCTTGACTAGAATGTACCGAGAAATCGGTTGTCCCAATATGAGACAATGGTTTGTGGGATTCCAAAATGTATCCAGACTCATTCAAAGAAGATCTTGGTAGTGGCCTCTGCTGTGATGTTATTCTTGCAAACAACCATAATCGCCATCTTAAAAAAGCAATCAACAACCACAAAAACATAGTCATTTCCCCGCTTGGTGGACAGGAACCCCAACATGTAGTCCATTGAGATGGATTCCCATGGTCTGTTAGGATTAGGAAGAGGGGTGTACAAGCCCTATTTCTTAGTGGTCGCTTTGACAATAGTGTAGGTAGTGCAGGACCTAATATACTTGCTGACCTCCTGTCGATGTTTCGGCTAGTAGAAATGTTTCTGTAGCATCGCCACTGTATTTTTGATTCCGAAGTGTCCTGCGACCCAAATGTAGTGGGCTTCCCAAGTCAACTTCACTTGCTCACTTGATGGAACACAAATATGGCCCAAACGACACAAAAACCCATCCTGAAGATGTAAATTATCGACAACTGCGTTTGCACCCAACATTTGGTAGGTGGTGGTGAAGTCTGGGTCTATCTCATAGAGTTGGGGCCATCCAGAGGTCTCATGGTCGCAGGAGTCTAGCACCATGGTGAGTGTCACGACATGCTATTAGGGTCCTAACCCGCACATAGGTAGAACAATATATTCGGATGTAATAAAGGTCAATATTAATAAGGCCTTTCAATAAAATAAAATAAGGCGGATATAAGAAGACTTAATAGAAGTTTTTGCTTATAGAAGGATCTTCCTCTAGATGCTTCTTTTTAGTATAAATAGGAGTCGAGGGTATGAGAAACCTAGCTTGGATATTATTGTAATAGATCTCTGCTCAACTGGAGTTTTCCCCCTCGAAGAGGCCCGTGAACATTGCTTTCAGATTCAAAGTGCTATTTATGTTGTTATTCTTATATCATTTCAGTGTTATTGTGGTTAATGTTCTGGTTATATTGTTGTTATTATTCCATTACTAGAATTTTATTTCTGTTCTGCATACATTTTATATCTGGTATATTACAAGTGGTATCAGAGCACTTTCCTCGGCAGAAAGTGTGGGTTAATTTTTTTTCAGAGTAGAGACGTATTCCAACATCTTTAAGCCACAGAGATCTGTTATTACGTGCATAAACCCATGGTTGAGGGATTCATACATGCAGGAAATACAAGTGGTACTTAAGCACACATCTGTTGGCCACCCTTGTAACCCCCGTTGGTACCCCTTCGATTGTTAGTGCATTAGACAACACCTGTGTACGGATCGACCTAGATTACCTGAAGCCCTCTTTAGATAAACCGATCGGCCGCCTAACTGCTATAGTGTCACCGAGAACAACACTCGAGAAGATACTCTCTAGTACTTGGGTAGTCAGGTAGTACGGCTAAGGGTACGGTCTATCCTCCTTAGTTAGTACCCTGATATATTGGGCCGAGTACTACTATTGGACCCCGCACGTATATCAGAGAGCTATAGCACAGGGAAAACCCTTGTCTATAGAACCCTTGAATAGCTAACCCTTGGGGACAGAAACATAAACAAATTAAAACAAACAAGATCTATTGTCACACAATTGTGTTCAGGTTTCCAAGTAAATACACATTTATTTCTGGTTATGCATTTGGGCATTTCCTCTCTACAGTATTCTTCAGACCAGATGAAAAAAATAAAATAAAATATGGAGATTTTTTCACCATTATTTCAGACCTATTCCATTGGATTCATCTCTTCGCCCTTATCAAATTCATCCATATCATTGTTTCAGAAAAAAAAAATATTTTTTTTACCCCGCCCACCGCTTTTTAGTTCCCCCATCCTCATGGCCCATACTCGTAGCCAAGACTTGGAAGCTCGCTTCAACACCTTTCAATCTGGTCTCATTGAGACCCAACAAGAAGTGAAACAACTCATTGCCAATGTTTCCGCCATCAATACAACCATGCAGCCCTCCATGGGCGAAATCAAACAATACCTCACCACCTAGCTTGAATCAGTCTTTTCAGCACTCCGCACCAAATTGCATATCCCTACAGATAACCCTTCCTCTTCCTCACCCCCACATACTGAATGTGACCATTCCTCTCATTCCCATACCTTGCAGAACCATCACTTTCAACATGACCTATGCCTTCCACGGGTGGATGTGACCAAATTTGATGGCTTGGACCCCACTGGTTGGGTAACCCAAATGGAACATTACTTCTCTTTATACAACATTACAGATGACTTGGCCAAACTCTGGTATGGTGTTCTCCATCTAGATCAAGAACGTTGGCAATGGTGGCAATGGAGAAAAAATTATCTTCAAGGGTATATTGCTTGGACACAATTTGTGGCAAATTTTTATGAACGCTTTGACACTGATACCAACCATTTGGGTTGTTTGACAAAGCTAAAACAATTAGGAACAATGGAAGACTTTATACCTGCCTTTGAGCACCTGGCTTTTAGAACAGAGGGCATGTATGATGCCTTTTTCCGAGAGTGTTTTATCAACAACCTCAAGGATGAAATTCGGGCCCATGTCCTCATGAATCAGCCTGAGAGTTGGGTGGAGGATACCAAAAGAGATAAAGAAGAACAACAAGTTGTATCTTCTCAAAACCGCAAATCATCCTTCATCCCTCGCCCTAAACCAGTAAATCCCACTACTCCCTCTGCTCCACTAAAGATCCAAAAATTGACCCGGGCTGAAATGGCTGAATGCCAACTCAAAGGCCTTTGTTATAACTGTGATGACACATATTTCCCGGGCCACAAGTGTATAGAAAAAAATCTTTTTATGGCCATCTTCGAGGATATTTTGGAAGAAGATGAAGAAAACTCCTCTATGTTTGAATCACTTGAATCCACTGACATAACCCCTCCCTTAGACCCTCCCGAAGTAGAACCAGTCATTTCCCTCAATGCTCTCACTGGATTCTTCGCTCCCCAAACCCTCAAGCTAATCGGTTACATCAAGCATCGGAAGGTCATAATTCTTGTTGATAGTGGCAACACCCATAATTTTATTGATCGCCACATTTCCCAAGAAACTCATTGCTACATCCATGCCGTCAATAATTTCCAAATCATGATTGTCAATGGTCGTTCCATGAAATGTGGAGGGTGTTGTGAAAATGTGCGTCTCCAAATTGGTGACTACCACCTGAAATCCCATATGTTTGCTATTGACATGGGAGTTTGTGACATTGTGCTGGGTGCATACTGACTAAGGACTTTGGGTCCCATTCTCATGGATTTTAAATACTTAACCATGCAATCGACCAAGAGGGCCACCAATATAAGTTCCAAGGAATCACCACCAGTTCACCTGAGATCATTAGTTCCCATCGCATGGAAAATTTGCTCCAAAAGAGTCATTCTGGTGTTATCGCCCAACTCCATGCCATACATGCAACAGAGACACCCTCAGTATCGCAAGGACTCCAAGCCATCCTTTCTAAACATCAATTGGTATTTTCCACTCCCCAAGGCCTCTCTCCTTCATGTGGTGTTCATGATCACTCCATTCCCCTTGTACCAGAAAGCCTTCCTCCCAATATCCATCCGTATCATCACCCCTTTTCCCAAAAAAATGAAATTGAGAAAATGGTCCAGGAAATCCTTAATGCAGGCATTATCCTCCCTAGTATGAGCCCCTATTCATCTCCTGTGGTCATGGTCCTGAAGAAAGAAGGTTCTTGGCAAATGTGTCCTGACTTTCATGCCCTCAAGAAACTTACCATCAAAGACAAATTCCCCATTCCTGTCATTGATGACCTCCTGGATGAATTGAGTGGCACCCAATTCTTCAATAAACTGGATCTTTGTTCAGGATACCATCAGATACGTATGAAAGAGGCAGATATTCCCAAGAATTCCTTTACAACTCATGAGGGCCACTATGAGTTTTTGGTCATNCCCTTTGGCTTGTGTAATTCCCCCTCCACCTTCCAAAGCCTCATGAATCATGTCTTCCATCCTTTTCTCCGCCATTTTGTCTTAGTTTTCTTTGATGATATCCTCATCTATAGAAAAACTTGGACAGACCATCTTGCTCATGTGGATTGAGTTCTCCATCTACTCTCTCAGCACCAACTTTTCCTGAAACAGTTTAAATGTGCTTTTGGCGCATCAGAATTAGAATACTTGGGTCATCTAGTTGGAAAAGATGGCATTAGGGTGGATCCTAAAAATATTGAAGCTATGAAAAAATGGCCTCACCCAAAGACTCTTAATAGCTTGCGTGGATTTCTAGGATTAACAGGGTATTATCGCAAGTTTGTTAAGAATTATGGGAAGATTGCAACACCTCTCAATGCTCTCCTAAAAATGAACTCTTTCACTTGGACTCCAACTCCTTCTCAAGCTTTTCAAACCTTGAAGATGGCCATGTGTACCACTCCAGTCCTCACCCTTCTCGATTTCACAAAGACCTTTGTGTTGGAATGTGATGCCTCAGGGAAAGGAATTGGTGTTGTCCTTATGCAAGAGGGTCGACCTTTGGCCTTTACCAGCAAGCAACTATCTGAAAGAAATATGGGAAAATCCATCTATGAAAAGGAAATGTTGGCTATTCTACATGCCGTGGATCTATGGCATCCTTATCTATTGGGGCAACAGTTCCAAATTAAGACAGACCATCAAAGCCTCAAGTATTTTCTGGAACAACGCATTTCCTCCCCAGAACAACAAAAATGGGTGACTAAACTATTTGGATATGATTATGATATCATTTATAAGAAAGGAAAAGACAATGTGGTTATGGATGCACTTTCCTAAAAATATGAAGATGAAGGATCCCTTTTTTCTCTTTCATTCATTATACCAGATTGGCTCCAAGCTGTTCGCCAGGAATGGCTACAAGATCCCAAAAGTTCGTAGTTGATCCAAAAATTGTAGTCCAATGCTTGAGCTTCCCCATGGTACTCTTGGCTCCACGAGGAACTTTGATACAAAGGCCGTTTGTATTTAAGTAAACAATCAAATCTTAAATCCACGGTACTTTCTGAGCTTCATGCTAAACCCACAATAGGGCACTCCGGGTTCACCAAAACCTATGACAGGGTCAAACATTCCTTTTTCTGGGATGGTATGAAACAGGACATTCGTAATTTTGTAGCTGAAGGTGATGTGTGCCAATGCAACAAGGGAGAGACAGTCAAATCATTGGGCACACTACAATCACTCCCGATTCCACTTGCTATTTGGAAGGATATCTCTATGGATTTTATTACCGGCTTACCCAAATCGGGAAATAAATCCGTCATCATTGTGGTTGTTGATCACCTTTCCAAGTATGCTCATTTCCGCGCCCTTCAACACCCATTTACAGCATCCACAGTGGCTCAAATCTTCATGGATCAAGTCTTCAAGCTTCATGGTATTCCGCACTCTATTGTTTCTGATCGTGACCCAAATTTCACAAGCAATTTTTGGCAAGAACTTTTCAAGATACAAGGCACATAATTGCATCTCAGTACAACTTATCATCCCCGGATTGATGGCCAAGCGGAAGTTGTAAACAAGTGTTTGGAAACATATTTGAGGTGTTTTTCCTCGGAAAAGAAAAATCAATGGGCTCAATGGTTACCCCTAGATGAATGGTGGTACAACACTTCATACCATAAAGCTACAGGCATGACTCCATTTGAAGCGGTATATTGATAGAAGCCACCTTTAGTTATCTCATACTTACCGGTTGCCTCGAAGGTCCAGGTGGTTGACCTAACACTTACAGCTTGAGAGGCTATTCTTAGTACCCTCAAAGAGAATTTGGTCATGGCACATAATCGTATGAAGCAACAAGCAAATCAAGGTCACTCTGAATGTCAATTTTCAGCAGGGGATCAAGTGTTTCTTCGACTGCAACCTTACAAGAAAAATTCCCTCAAGGCCGAGCATTGTCATAAGCTAGCGCCCAGATTTTATGGTCCTTATATCGTGCTCAAGCATGTGGGACAATTCGCCTATCAGTTAGCTTTGCCCAGCCATTCAAAGCTACATCTTGTTTTTCATGTTTCATGCTTAAAGAAGGTGATTGGAGCTAAATGCCAAATTCAAAACAACCTTCCAGAGTTAGCTAAAGAAGGATCCATTTGGCTACAACCAGAAGCAGTTTTGGACCAGTGTGAGTGTTGCCTATGTCAGAGGACCATCACAAAATTTCTAGTCCAGCGGAAAGATACAACTCCAACAGATGCCACTTGGGAACTAGCTACCATTCTGCAGCAATTTCCTCATCTCAAGCCTTGAGGACAAGGTTTTTTTTAAAGGGGTGGACATGTTAGGATCCTAACCCGCACATAGGTAGAACAATATATTCATATGTAATAAAGGTCAATATTAATAAGGCCTTTCAATAAAATAGAATAAGGCAGATGTAAGAAGACCTAATAGAAGTTTCTGCTTCTAGAAGGATCTTCCTCTAGATTCTTCTTTTTAGTATAAATAGGAGTCAAGGGTATGAGAACCCTAGCTTGGATATTATTGTAATAGAGCTCTGCTCAACTGGAGGTTTCCCCCTTGAAGAGGCCTGTGAACATTTCTTTCAGATTCAAAGTGTTATTTCTGTTGTTATTCTTATATCATTTCAGTGTTATTGTGGTGAATGTTCTGGTTATATTGTTGTTATTCTCCATTACTAGCATTTTATTTATGTTTTGCATACATTTTATATCTAGTATATTACACTGGCGGTCTATTGAGGCAATCTGGGACGTGATTGGTGCTTCATATTTTATACTTGATTTTGAGGTGGAATTGTTGCAAGTATGTGGACCACTTTTGATGGCAATCATTCTACAATTTTCCTTGTGTCTGCATGAACTGCAATGGCTTATGATCAGTGTGGATGATTGTCTCCTTCCCAAGAATGTAATGTTTCCACTGGAAGTAGGCTTGCACAATGGAGTAAATTTATTTGTTGTAAGTAGGGTACTTATGGAAAACATCTGATAGTGTCTCACTATGATAGACCACGGGGTGGCCGTGCTGAGAGAGAACGGTGCCCACCGCATATTCTGAAGAATATGTCTCGATTTGAAAGGGTTTTTATAGGTCTAGTAGTGAAATTACTGGGGTTAAGCACAAGTGCTACTTCAAATCATCGAATTATTGTTGTTGGGACTGATGCCACATAAATTTTGCCTTATCACCACCCCTGGTTATTTGGCTAAGGGCCCATGAAATATGGGAGAATCCCAACATGAACCTACGGTAGAAATTGGCAAGGTCTAAGAAGCTCCGAAGCTCAGTGAGTGTGGTTGGAGTTGGCCAGTCATAGATGACTTGGATCTCGGTTGGATCCACATGTACACCATGGTGATCAATTATGTAGTCCAGGTAATGGACCCTGTCCATGCCGAAGGAGAATTTTTCCAAGTTGGCATATAGCTTGTGCTTTCGCAGGGTGTGCATAACCTGTTGAATATGCTGCAAGTGTTCGGCCCAAGTCTTGCTATAAATGAGAATGTCATCCAGATACACCACTACAAAGGTATTTGTGAATGGTCACAGTATATCTTCCATCAACCTCATGAAAGTGGCTGGAGCATTTGTCAAACCAAAAGGCATGACCAACCATTCAAAAAGGCCTTCCTTTGACTTGAAGGCAGTTTTCCATACATCTGTTTGTTCTATCGGGACTTGGTGGTAGCCAAACTTTAGATCAATCTTACTAAAGTATTTGGCCCCCGTGAGTTGACCAAGGAGGTCTTTGATTTGGGGAATTGGGTATCGATTTCTGACAGTGATTTTATTCAGAGCCTTGTAATCTATGCAGAGTCGCCAGGTTCCATCTTTCTTTTGTGCTAGCACGATTGGGCTCCCGCAAGGTGATGAGTTGGGACGGATGTGCCCCTTGTGGAGTAGTTCTTGGATTTGTCACTTGATCTCCTCATTCTCTAATTGAGAGCGGTGATAGAATAGCCCATTGGGAAGCGGTGCACCGGGGGTTAGATTGATGGGGTGCTTGACCTGGCAGTGCAGAGGTACCCCGGTAGGTGAGGAGAAGATATTTGAGTACGCTTCCATGACCTTATCTACTTGCTTCTGCTATGTGGAGAGTTTTTCCGTGGAGACCTTGGATGTGGTCATGATCTTTCTCTTATTCTGAGATTGAATCACGAAGAAGACAAACCTCCCCGTCTGAAAGATGACCTTCCTACATTTCTTAGCAGAGATCAAGGAAATAACACTAGGTGGGACTGCCTCGGGTATCCTGTACAATTTCCTGTTCAAAGTAATAATAAAACTACGAGGCCTAGACTCATATACAAAATGATGTTTCCATAAATAAGGTTGGCCCAAAAGAACATCACAAGCTTCGAGAGGAGAAACATCACACAATACCTCATATTTGAAGGGCTTGATGTCATATGATAGTTGGCACTGTTGGCTGGCATGGAGATCACTTCCTTGGTGGAGCCATCCAATGGTGTAGGGTTGTGGGTGCGGTCTTGTTGGCAGGGCTAGCCGCTTGACGACCTCTACTGAGATGAGGTTCTTCTATCTACCTCTATCCATGATGAAGTGTAGCGAGGTGCCTTTTACCCACATTTGTGAATGGAAGAGGCGTTCTCCTTCTTCTGGCTCATCTGGCTCACCAGGATGGAGCTTGGTGGTAGAAACAATGGCACTGGGTTCTGCGTCAATGATCTGTCTTCCCCTTTCTGGTTCTTTTTGAGAGTCTGAACCCACATCTAAGTCAGGGGCTTTCACTTCGGCCACCATCAACTTCTTTGAGTGGCAGTCAATAGTTTTATGCCAAGGGATCTTATGGAAGTCACACCACTTCCCGTTATATTTCTTTGTCTTTTCGGTGTCCATATTTACTTGTGGCTTGGACTAATTTTCCTGATATTGTCCATATTTTCTCTGTCCTTTCTTCTATGGGTTGGGGCCTCCCTTTCTTGGATTTTTTTGTGCAGGGTTCCCAGGCCCAAATTGCCACATTTGTGTGGGGTTCCCAGGCCCAAATTTCCGCATCTTTTGTTTGAGCTTCTGCTCGATTTTGACGGCATATCGGTAGGCCGCGCCCAAGGATGAGATGTCCAAAAATTTCATTTCAATATGGATGTATCTATGCGGAGCGTCATGATACTTGAGCACCATATGTCTCTCTGAATATTTTATACCTAGCTTGGTGCGCAAGGTATGAAAGATATTCGTGAAATCTGGCACTACTTGGTCTCTTTCTTGCCGCAGTGTAGTCCATATGGTGTACAAGTTGTCATAACTTCCGACAGGGTATTATTGTTCCTTAATAGCATCCCTGAAGGAATGCCAAGTGGCTGTGACTGTAAATAATGAGGGTTCCTCTGTTTCCTTTTTCTCACAGAAAGTTTCCCACCAATATTTGACATGGGGAACGACTTTGAGGAGAGCAAAAGTAATATTTTCTCTATTCAAAAAGTCATGGATAGAAAAATACCCTTCTAGTAGATTCTACCACTTGGCTACAACATATGTGTCTATATCACCTTCAAATATAGGAATATCGAAGTTTATTTGTACCTTGAAGGGGGTGGCACCTTTGCTTAAAGAAGATGCATTGCTTGTTGGGAGTCGTCGAAGGATTTGTGCGAAACTATCCATCATCTCGTTCCTTTGTTGCATGAGAGCTTCCTCAATCAAAAATTTGAAAGGATCTCCTGTCCCATCATATTTATTTTCTCCTACCATGAGAGGTCGCTTGAGTGTGCGAGAGCTTTTTTCCTTAAGAGAAACAAGCTCGAGACCCAACTCTTTGTACTCCGACCTCATTGGGGACATGCATTAAGACGACAAGAAGCATATCACTCTAATACCACTAATCCAGATTTTATGAGAAGAATGAAATGACTACAGATTATTAACAGGTTCTTAACACAAAATAACAGAGATACAATAAAACTGGTTTTCTATTCAATAAGGAAATAAGCTGAAACTGTAAAATGCAGTGTAAACAAGCTCGCTGGAATGGTGGTGGCTTATCTCCGAGAAGAGATGTGACGGCTACCTCATTTGCAAGAACATCATTACAACGAGGCTCTGAAGTCCTTTTTACAATAAAAATGAATGCCAAAAACCTAACCGTAGGTAATGAAGCACCAAAAGTCATGTGGGCCCCGTTTGGGTAAGTTAGTACATCAACTTCCCAGGGTCCTAACTTTTGCATACGATCTACATTTTAGGTGTATGATAGTCTGTTGGAAAGGTATTGTCGAGGAGATTCATTTTGGGGGCTCAATCATGCCTTCGAATATCATTGAGAATCGTGATCCCAAAAAACCTTCATTTAGGCCCTCAAAATGGCCCCTGAAGTTAAAACTGCTAAAAATAGTAAATTGCCAAAATTGTCAGAAAACTATTTTGAGCCAGTTGGAAGAGGTGGGTGGACACCGATATCCACATGGATCAAATGAGGTCCCATAATACCCTCTCTGAAAAAAATTTAGTTCGTTTTCGGCCCGATGGGTTGCTGGGAAGCACTGCCAAGCGAGGGGGTCGACAGAGGTATATGACCTCCTCCTTAAGGGAAAGAGTTATAGGGGGATGAGGTTCCCCCAATAGACCCTTGCAAAGGAGCATTCAAGCTCCCTACCCCCAGACCCATGGTATGTAGGTTGTATTAGGTGAGGAAGAAATTCGTATCAAATCCGGGCATCCCGTATGAAAACGGAGGGCCCGTCGCACTCTTTGTGAATGGAGCAGTGATCGGTGCCATAGACGAAACCGAACCACTGCCCGAAGTAGAGGTGGCTGAGACCATCATGGTCCAAGCCGACAAAGGTGGGTTAGGAGGCAGAATTCCCCCTATGGTGGCAGTCGTAGAGGGAGTGTGAGGACTCCCTGATGAAGTAGCAACATTTTCTTACATTGCTTCTTGCAAGACTATTTGGAGCTTGTGATGTGTTATCATTTGCGGGAAAACTTATACTACGATGGGCGCTGACAAGTCAGTAATATGAGGGTTATACGGCCCAATATATTCCGCTCCAAGGTAAGAAATGGTTGGTTCCTCTAGATTCGTGTGTTCTCCCCTCGGGGATGGCTCGGGCGCAGTTTCCTATGGTTCGGTTACCTCAAATGACCGTTGTTGGTTAAGTCTTCACCGTAATGATGGTCATGGTGGATCCAATTCAACCAACGATAGGCCCAAAATCCTTCACGATCGACGAATCTATTGATATTCCACTTTGTGAGAAGATCAACGACACAGTAAGGCTTTTACTAACGTTCAAAACCAACACACACTAGAAAAGTTCTTGTGAGATAAAGCAAGCAAGACACTAACTACTTGGAAAAACAGTAACGCCATTCACCACTAGAGTAACTTACCTATGCAAGTGAAACTCGAACACAGAAGCACCCTCCAATTATACTATGCAAAGTGTGGCCCGAATTCTGCCTTAGGTACCGCGACATACCCCCACAATCACCTGTGTAAGTCCTTAAAATAAAGGTAACTAGTTTGCCAACTTGCGAAAAACTACCAGGCGGGTACAATTGACAGTCGGGTGGACTGCAATGAGAAGGGTATCAAACCTGAAAATTATCAAGGGTATTGAAATAAAGTGTTCTGGAAGACAATTGAGGACCTCGAATGGATTCAATATCCATGAAGCTTCGTGGCAAATGTGACCGACAGAATCCCAAGACAAGTCCTCTATATGCGTTTCCCACTACGCTTGGTACGATTTTGGAGGGTTTATCTCCACTACCTTTCAGCACGCGACCTCATGTTTATCCCCTATGTTAGAGGGGGGTCCTAGATAACTTTCACATTTACTATAATTTTTACACTCCCTAGCTTAGAATCGTACGTTTGTTTTTAAGCCTTGAAGAGTTTCCTCTCCAACCTAATTCAAGGCTCTAGCCTAGACTAGTTGATTGACCCTACTAACATAAAGTCTAGTTGATTTTATATTTATCGTTAATTTTAAGTGGATTGTTTTTATGTCAAGGAAATGACAATGAAACTAGTGGTGTGTTTTAAGAGATGAAAGAGAAGATCACTAAATGAAATTGAAAGCAAAACTACTTCTTTTTGACAAATAAAGATTTGCAATTTTAACTCTTTAACCAACTTTTCAAAACTAAATTTTTCTAATATCTTTTAAAAGAGAACCTAAAACAAGATTTCGCTTGACTACGAGCTACTTAATGATCTAAGAAATTAGTAAAGAACTTAATAAAAACACTATTTTTCCTTACAAGCATTATAATCAACCTAACTACTCAACCAAACTAAGAAATGAAATCTTTTTCTATTTTTTTTTGTGCTTCAAACAAGAAACTTGAAATAAATTCGTTTTCTTTAAAACAAACAAAAGGGGGTGAAGACAAGACAAGACCAAAAACTAACTTCCGTCCCACTGCAGATCACAAGGAGTAACTAACGATACCAAACATGCTGATCAGAAAAGACTCACAGACTCATCTAAAACCCTTTCAAAGAAAACACAAGAAAAATTTAAAAGATAAACGAACTGATGTCAAACCCAGGCTTAAGATTGTAACAACAGAGACCAGTACTAGATCAAGAGACCCCTGAGAAGTATGACTTCAATCAGGGAAGAGGTTGACTGCTTCTTCTTCACAAAGTACATTTCTTGACATAGGAACACTATTGACACTTAAACAACATGCGTATGTACGTGGGCTATCTAAAGGTAGGGCATGTATGTATGTGTGCAGACCCACTATAGGCCAAATACACCTCTATAAATTCTCAAAAAAAGTAAACTAACAGGTAGGCTGACAGAGCAGGGAGTACTGGTAGGGCATACCATAATCCCTTAAAGACTCAACAACTTACAGAAACTCAAAAAATGTAGTAAAACCAATTAAAACACCCAAAACTATCTCCTAAAACCCCAGAGGTTTCCCCAGTATGGTTGCCAGTTCTACTATAGCAGGAAAACCACCCTATGGACTACACTAGGGTTCAACATGTAGGTAGATCTAACCATCTAAAATTCTCCTACTCTTTAGACTACCCTGAATATACCCCACAATCATACAAGAAACACAATGTAAAAATATCTGGTAACTCTACCTTTAACTTCACATTCGGTGTCGATCCTTTCGTGTTCGATATCTCCACTCCTAAGTTCGGCCTGCATTCACAAAGAGAAAAATAGAGAACTACAAAACATGTATTTCATATATGAATTATGGGTTAGATGTTAGCACAAAACATAAATCAAACATAGATAAATGGCACATCATATTGTGGGACAGAAAGAGTATTCCTTTTATTAATGTCACAAAGTTTACTTACAATTAGATCGGTGACTGCTCCTCGAACCTGGTCCAGACTCCTCTCCACAAAGCTCGAACTGCACCTCTGCGTGTCCTTCTCCTCTCACACTTCTTCTAGGTAAATGGCATAGGGTTATGATGGAGGAAAAAGGGAAAGAATGGGAAATTCAAGTGCAAATATCACAAAATGGCTGTAATTCTTGGGCCAAGGAGGGGATGTGAAATGCGAAGAGTTTCATTGTTCTTATGATTCTCCTTGAAATGAGACCCCAACAACTCCTTTTGTATGAAAAAAGGATTTCTATTCAGTTGGGTGATGGGCTATAGGCGGTGGATCAGTTGGGAAACTACCCAATCGCCCGTAATCTCAATGAATTCCTTGCAACTTTTTAATTTTTTCAACATTTGTTGGTATACGAAAGCTGTAATGGTGCATATGGAATACGTATGTGAGATGTAGTGGTGCAAAAATCATGTGTATGTGGGCAGTAGTGGTGCAGGGCGCATACATCTTAAAAAATATGGTTTTTAAGAAGAGTTGTTCAGTGGTGGCTTGGCAAAAATAGCAAGTAAGAGGGCCTGATGCCAGGTATGCATGTATGGTGAAATTTAGGGTTGTAACAAACCTTTCACACCTTTTCTTGATCTAATGATTGTTATTTCTATCGCCCAGATCTAACAGTTGAAATTTTTTCTCCTCTTCTACGCGCTCCTCGTCCTTTCTGAGGTTGATTTAATGGTTGAAATCTATTTCCGCGACTGATCTTACAGTTGTTGTAGCTTATTCTCTACTACAACTATATTTTCCTCATGAGGAAGGGATTTCACTATTATTTAAATTTTATTCCTTCTATAGTGATGTTTCCTTGTGATGTGTTGTCTCCAAGGATCTTTTGAGCGGACTTCGGACTGCTCTCCAAACTTTGTGAAGAGGCTTACCTCCTGCGCTCTCGTCTGTGAAACAACATATTCTCTACGCTCTTCCTCTTGGGATCGGGTTGCTCTCTAGGAACTGTGAAGAGGATTACATCCTATGCTCTGATACCATGACAAAACAAGAAGAAAATA
This sequence comes from Picea engelmannii, assembly GCA_009831015.1. Taxonomy (NCBI): domain Eukaryota; kingdom Viridiplantae; phylum Streptophyta; class Pinopsida; order Pinales; family Pinaceae; genus Picea; species Picea engelmannii. The sequence goes on from ML778425.1 coordinate 220,944, forward strand.
AGATAATACAGAGAAGACAGACAGGGAACATGAATGTGTAGAGCGCATAGCGCCAAGTGCATTTCATTAAGGGAAAAGAGTCGAGCTAAATAAGCTCCAAAAAATCAAGAAGATCAAGAAATTGATAGGAATCCTAACAGACTGACACAACTGGTAGTGTACAGTCACAAATATGTTGAGGTTTACAACAAACAAGATAAACATTATGACTATATTTTTGGTCTCATAAAATTCATGAAATAAAAGAAATTTGATCAAATATTTATTTAGATTGTTAATTTTACAGTTAGTTATAGTTCATGGGTTTTGTGATGAAATTTTTATTAGTGGTTTGGGAAAATTTATATATTTTTATGTTCTTTGTATTATAAATTTCAAAAATTTAAAATAAAGAAGATTGTTTTTGCGTTTATCAAGTCAACATTATATTATATAAAAATTATGAAAATTTCATATAATTTTAGGAATATTTATTTTAATTTTTAATATGATGACAATTTATGTTTTAGAAGTCAATTAGAGTTAATTAGTGTGGTTGTGGGATGGAATGTTGTTTACCATTGAAAAATCTAGGATTTTGTTGAAATGAGGGAAATCCATTTTCACTATAACGTTCATGAGAATTTATTTTTATCTTTTTAATATTTTTATCTTTTTTTGAGATAGAAATTATAAAAAAATATTTTTTATCTTTTAACTTGCAGTAAATGATTTCTTTGTAAAACTTTCTCTTATTAGTCCCTGCACGAACCCTATAGAAATTTTAATAAGCTTGCCATTGTGTCACTTGTTGAATGGGGACATTGAAAGTCGTGGGCCAAAAAATATGAAAATATATTTATTATACAATATATAGATAGATTTTACTATATATATTAGTGTTGCAAACATTGGCATCGACAAAATATCGACAACATGGGGAAAAATATTGGAAAACATCATAAGAATGAAAATAATGGAAAATATCACCGATATCCTTGACCCTTACCCTGATTTAGTACGATCCATAAATTTTGATGGGATCGTACTAAATCAGGGTAATAGGGATGTACTCGGATCCTCATTCTGTTTGATTGAGAAGTTGTTCCTAACTGGAAGTTGAAGATTGGTTTGGCAAAAACATCTCTCTAATTTAGTACGATCCATTTTCAAGGTAATGTTCTTCATATGTACATTAAGCTACTTCATACTTGGTTCGACCTGCCTTCATACCTAATTATGCACATTGCTTCACGATTGGTATGACTTGTCTTCACACCTATTCTTCACATTATCGATAATCCTAAAGAGTTGACCTCGATGTATCGGGTTTTGTGCCACTCTAATATAACTCAAAAATTCAGATATAACTCCTCTCCCTCAACCAATGATCGAAACCCTAATTCGACGACCTCTCCACCAAGGGATATCAAACTTCGATTCATTTCAAACTTGATTGCACATAATTTGTTCCATACTAGTGACCATTCGATAGATATTAGTCTATTCACTGGTAGATCCATTCACTGGTTTATTATCATCACATTTTTCCAAGTACGTTGACATTCACTACTTGTTTATTTTGTTGTGATTCACCATGCATTGGTGTTTATGATCAATCCTTAAATTGGAGCGATGTCAATCCCTTTATTTTTAAGGGTCTGAGTGTACTTTGATTAAAATTGTGTGAGAAACCCTTCATTCTAATCGTTACTTGGTGCAGTAGCAAGAATTTTTTTATTTTTATTGGCACAACTTCATTATATTTTCATTTTCTAACATGTTTTTTAAGGAAAAAGACAATGCATTCTCTCATATCCATTGTCGGCGTGGTGCTAACTGTAATGTCCACCACCTCTTAGAGAGGTAATGAGGAGACTCAGTGGCTTGGGCACCCCCACTAGGTCATAGTCTCACACTGAAGGGGGGCAAAAAGTCAAGAAGCTAAAAAGTTATATTTTTAAGTTGAATTAATAAAGGAAAAGGAAAGGAGTAAAAGATAACTCAACAGAAGAATAGAAGATTAACCCTGGGAGTTAACCTAACTCAATAGAGAATTAGAAGGAAAATTATAAGTAAGAGGCTGGGGTGCACCTATTACTCATTCTGGTTTTGGATTATCATTTTGCTATTGCTCTTGAGCATTCAGTTTGGGGGTATTGTTGTACAAACCCTTGGGAGCAACTCAGTGGTGAAATATCCACTCACCTTGTTCCACAACTTGGTCTCGGGGATGAAAGACTCCTCCACACCATTCTAGTCTTAGGGCCAGTTTATCGAGGGAGGTTCGATCTAGCTTATCCTGAGGGCCTAGGGCCATTTTTGACAGTTGGGTTTTGTTTGCAGGGGAATGACCATCAGTTTGAGGGATTTTCTGGAGGGTTATCATCATTCTACATTTGTCTGCAGATTGGGACGTCTGGGAGCCATAGGGGACATCCTGTGATTCAGTAAAACTCAGATCTAGGGAGATCTTCTTGAGATCTGAGCCTGAAACTTCTCCCACGGGATTCTCATAGCCTGATCTATATTCTTGGAGAGTTTCAGAGAAATTGGAGGCCTCCTTCATCAGGGTTGAACCTGCTAGGGTTTCAGTCATCCAGTGGGGCACACCATTCAGTGGAGATTTCAGATCTAAAGCGATTGAGAGGGATCTTGGATATTCGGGCACCTGGGTTGTTCTTACCATCACCCGATCTATATTCTTGGAGAGTTTTAGATCATTTGGAGATCTCCTTCATCAGGGTCAAACTAGCTAGGGTTTGAGTCATCTAGTGGGGCACACCATTCAGTGGAGAATTCAGATCTACGGAGTTTGAGAGTGGATTTGGGAATTTGGACATCTAGGTTTTCCTTTCAGTTGCCCGATCTATCATTTGGAATATTTCTCGGGATGATTGGACACTTTTGGTAGCAGGGAAAAATTATTTAGGGCTTCAGCATTCCAGTAGGACGTGGCACTTTCTAGCTTGGAGGTTGAGAATTAGTACGACTCAGATCTGCTTGATTTAGTCTTCATTGTATATCCATCCTTTGGAGGCTCATTTTGTATTATCGGGAGCATTTTGTAGCAGCTCATATCTATTGCTTGTACGACCATCTGAGGTTTATGCCAGATTGGCCATCTATTGTATTGACCTTACATTGCTCATAATAAAAAGGTCAGATCTTTGCTTGTGCTTTTACATCTTGAATATATTGTGATCCCCATGTGTTGATGAATCTTGTATGCACTTAAAAAATCAATAAATTAGTAGTAGTTAGTGATTCCAAGAAAGAATTTGGCTTGGGATCATTACAGTGGTATCAGAGCCTCGATCCTCCAAACCTGTGGAGAGATCGGTGCATGCAGAAGTACAGGGGAATTGCCATGGGTCGAAGGAAGATAAACAACAATGAAACATAGGTAGAAATAGAAGGGTCAGGAGACGACCATGAGCCTCAGGGCTTGGCTCTCTTAGTAACTGAATTTGGTAAATTCCAACAAAACATGAACCGCACAGAAAGCACATTGGTTCGACAGTTGGACGAGTATCAGGAAACCAACCGAAGGGGACAGGCCGGAATCTATGAAACCTTGAATAAAGTTGATGAGAATCTACAGAAAATGAACGAGAACCAAACTAGGATAACTGACCTTCTGATGCAAGTAACCCATCGAGGCAAAGATCCTGATACGTATGGGAATAAGGAGGCTGGAGGGTCCG
>ML778425.1:280411-309296 GCA_009831015.1 Picea engelmannii
TTTCATGTGGTTGGGCTACATATTGAGACATGTAGTTGGTGAGTTGAGTTGATAGTCATGTTGTACATCATTGGGGAGTCATATCTTGTTGATGCATGGTTGATATACTTGCTTGGTGCAAGTGATGATGCATGATGGTACACCCATAGATGGTATTTGTTTAGCATATTGATAGAAGCACATGGTTGGCATAGTTCGTAGATGCACATGGTTGGCATATTGGTGGATGCACATGTTGGCATATTGATAGAGGCATATGATTGATACATTGCATGGATGATATATTTTGGCACATTACATGATGATGATGTACATGGTTGATGTACATAGATGTTGTGTATGATGAGCACACATTTTGGCACATGATGTATTTGGTTAATCTTTTGCTTCATGATGAATTGTATGGCACAAGGTTGATGCATGGAAAGGTCCAAGGATCATGATTGAAAGAGAATATAGGGGGAGTCATTCTTCTTCCCATAATTCTAGGAGGAGATATTTATCAGATGCATACCTAGAAAAGATCCCTATATTTGAAGAGAGAGCAAAGAGGCATGATTCCAAGGAGAGCGATGGTCATAGAGGGAGCATAAGAAATGTATTTCCAGCATTACATCATATTGATATCCCTTGTTCAAAAGGGGCGAGATTATTCAGCAGCAACAAGACAGGGGGAGCAACCCCAAGAGGAGAATGGCCCTTTGCCATTGATGTCAAAAGGGGAGAGATGGTCACATTGATGTGATTGATGATTATTGATTGGAGAGATAGTCACATTGACTATTGCTGATATAATTGATGTTTACTAATGGGAGAGATGGTCATATTGATATGATTGATTACTATTGATGTAGAGCATGCCTTGTCTACATGTTTGAAATCAATAATTGGTAATTGTTGTTGACATCAATGTTGGTATTTCCATCAATGCCAAAGGGGAAGATCGTTGGATCATGTTGTCATTGATGCCAATGGTTTGATTGATTGATGTCATTAATTGATGTCAAGTGATGGATTGTTTGATAGGCTTGATTGATTGATGATTGATGAACAAGTATATGTATTGTCTTTGATGAGAATGATAGATGTTAAGTGGAAACCAATTGATGAAGATGGATCAATGAATTGTCATGTATATGATGCAGTGGTGGATTGATGCATAGATGAATCATTATAGTCTTATCATGATTGATAATGTGCATAAATGGATGAACTCAAAAGTTGTCCCCTTATGGTGAAAGCCCTCATGGGAAGACGCTTTGTGGATTGAGTTATCCTAGAAGAATGGTTGGAGGACCCATTATTGTATGTGGAATAATGAGATGAAGATCAAGGAAATTGTTGGTGAAACTTTCCTATATGGATAGTGCTTGTCATGTCATTTCCGGTGGTATGTGGAACATCACATAACTCCTCACGGTTTGAGATTTATGGCCTTACGAAGTTGGAGGACCCCCATATGAAGGCTTGAAGTGCCCAAGGTCAAAGAATTCAAAGTAAACTAAAAGAATAAATCATTATTTAAATGATAAAGTAAAGTGACAAAGTCAAGGTGGATTATTTAAATAATAAAGAGAAGTGACAAAATCAAGAAATATTATTTAAATGATAAAGAAAGATGACAAAATCAAGAAAGAATATTTAAAAGAAAATGTAATGGAGAACTTTCTATTTATGGAAAGTGCTTAACCCTAAAATAAGGAAAATAGGTTAAGTGACCTAGAAATGGGTTAAGTGACCTAGAGGATGAAAGTATAAATAAGATAGCAATGGTCTCTTGCTAAACATCCTTTTGGTGGATCAATGGAGATCTTCTTGTGATATTATCTTGTGGAGTATTGATGGAGAGCTTCTTGTGAGAGAATATTTGGTATGGATCTCTTGAGCATGATTGAAGATATATTCTGAGAAAGAGAGCATGAGGAGGATCTCATGGATGCATCAAAGTTTCGGCAATGTCGGAGATCTTGACGGAAAAATTCTCAGAGCTTTAGAAACCCTAGTTTCTGAGGTATACGTTGGTTGTCTCTGTATAGGGTGTGTATACATTGAAGGTATACACAGGTTGTATGAGTACAGGGTGAGTACAGTGGATAGAATGGTGAAGACTTGTGTTTGAGCTGGTGCCAAGCTCTTGGATGATGAGGCAGGTTCCAAATCTACATTCTATGGCCTCAGATCTATCACTGAGACACTGGTGTGGTTGCATTATTGTCTTGATGGATACTATTGTTTGATGTGTTGTGAATGATTAAGGAATTCTTGGTATGGATTCTATGATGTGGTTCAGTTTGGTTGATTTGGTTGATGGAGTGAGCAGTACTCTTTTGATTCAGTGGTGACATGATTGTTGTGGTATACTAGTTGTTTATACATGATTGAGATAGAATTCATATTAATTTTTTATGGAGCATGAACAAGCTATTGGAGAGCTTGGATGTTTTGTGACTGTCTGGTGGGAAGATTGGATAGTCAGAGATAGAATAAAATGATATATTGTTTGCAGATGATATGATTTGATCTTGAAGGATTGTTGGCACAGGGGTATACCTGGGGTTCAATGCTACAATAACGCACCAACAAAGCCCTAACTATCGATCCTTTCGACAACACCTGCGAAGAAGACAAAGTCTCAGTCGAGGTAGAAGCAAGGGTGGTTGCAAGACTTAGGTGTCTACAACCCTAGATGGGACACATGTCTATGATTATATTTCTTACAGAGCACTTAGCATAGGTCATTCATCAATATACATTCCTTATTATACTTCACAGAAGGTACAAAGCATCGTAGTATTCACTTAGATCTAAGATTCCATCACTTAGCTAGAGTAAAACAAATCAAATCCAGTAGATCAACATTGAGCATCTTCGTATATATCAGATCTAACATTCATTCACATCTCAGAAGAACAAAGAAAGAATAGATCTATCCAATCTAATATAACCACTTAGCAATATGAAACATCTAAGAATAAGCACAAAGCACAACACACAGTATTTACGTTTTTCACCCCGCACCCTGGGGCTATGTCCACCAACTCTTTTTCTGTATTAGCTTTAGTCAATCAGGTTACAGCATAGAGCTTATCAAAATCCTACTCCGCATAGGACAGGAGATCTGCGCACACCTCTCCATATCCTCCTTCCCCAAGTAGATCTAGCACATAACCTCCTTACAATCTGTGCACTCAACACTTACAATACTTGCACTTAACTCTACAAGTTTATCACATAGATCAACTCTTAGCACTAAGCCACCACTAACTTTGATTTTTTAGCCTCTTCTTATATAGCATATACTTCTACTTATACATTTACAAAAGTGGGCCTAAGCATGGGTAAACCCAGGGGCCGACATCCCAATCCCATCACATTATCCCAAAAAACCCAAAAAGGACCCAAAGTGGGTCGAGATCCCATGATCTCTGCTTCGTATTGTGCTCTTCCTTTGTTAGGGCATCGAAGTCCCCAAAAAAAGTCAAATATGACCAAGTATCTCCCAAAACTTGGTCAAGGGCCAACAGGCCCCCAACACTCACCTGTGACTTCTCCTAAGTCACTCAGGTCTGATCAATTTTTCTTTGAACGCCTCGAGCTTGGCTCGAGCTGCTTCGACCTGCTGCATTGCAACTGCTTCTTGCTCAATGAACTCTTGTATGAGTGCGACATTCACCAGCCCTTCTAGGCAGTGTTGTACTTAATTCATGACTTGTTCCAGCTCTGTTCCTTGGTTCTCAATCTCTATAGATAGCTGACATGCCTTATCCTTCAAAGGTTGAAGTTGCTGAGTTACTTCCATTACCTTGCTCAAGCATGCATCTTATATATGAATTATTGGGTTAGATGTCATAAAAAAATGTAAATCGAGCATAAATATTGAACACATCATATGGCAGGACTAGAAAAGTACTTCTTTATATTAATCTCACAAAGTCACTTACAAAATGAGTTTGTGGACTACTCCTTGAACCCAGTCCTAGGCTCCTCTTCACCAACATCCTACTGCTTCCATGTATCTTTCTCCTTTTCTCCTCTCTCTATGAAATGGATTAGGCTAGTAATGGAGGGAAAAGGATAGAATATGGAATTATGGCTCAAAACTCACAATGTGGCTGCAAATTCTTGGGTTAAGAGGGGATTATGAAATGGGAAGAGTTTCACTTCTTTCATGCTTCTTCCAGGAATGGGACCCCAACACCTTATTTTATATGCCAAAAATATAGTTATTCGGTTGGGTGATAGGCTATGGGTGGTCAATTGGTTAGGAAACTACCCAAAAGCCCGTATCCCCTTGCAACTTTTTATTTTTTGCAACTTTTATGGGTATACTGGGCTATAATGGTGTAGCTAGCATACGTACACGAGTTGTAGTGATGCAGCAAGCATACATACGTGAGTTGTAGTGATGCAGAAAGTGTGTGTATGTGGGAAATAGTCGAGAAGGGCACATACATCTTAAAAAATAGTGTTTTTTAAGAAGAGCTTTCAGTGATGACTTGGAAAAAATAGCAAGTAAGATGGCCTGATGCCAGGTATGCATATGTGGTGCAATTTAGGGTTATAACAATCACATTTGACATGTTGGTGGACAAAGTTGCAGAATGTGAGAAATCCTTTGGAAAGAAGTCAACTACTTCAAATGGAAATATTGTTTACCTTAATGCTTAGAAAGACAAGAGTCAACAACATGATTCTTCCAGAGGAGAAAGCAACAGAAGAGGACGTGGACATGGAATGAATATTTTTACAGGCAAGGGGGGGTAAACACAACCAAGGTGATAGATCCAATCTTCATAGTACCCAGTGTAAAAATAATGGGACACATGAAGTAGATGACTACAGAGTTCCATGGGACAAGATCAAAGAATACAGACAAAATAAGAAAGAGGAAAAAGGTAAACCTTCATAAACAACAAAAGGTAATCCACTTGAATCATCCCATTACATTGTTTCTCATTGCAATATAGGAGTAACAAAAGATTTATTTAAGACTGCATATAGTCCTTGGAAATATGCATGGATTCTTGATGCAGGCGCAACCTCTTACATGAAATTTTAAAGAGACTTTTTCGAAGACTTCAATGACAATGTAGATGGAATAGTGTATTTTGCAAACAATTCCAACCTAAAACCCTCGGGAATGGCACCATTAGACTCAAGTTGCCTAGATTCCCAGATTTTCTTTTGCATAATATACTCTATCTTCCTTATTTGAAAAGGAGATTTTTGTCCCTTGTGCACATCAGACAACAAGGCCACTCCAATCATATGATCAGTAGAAAAGTTGAAATACGAAGGGATTATGACAGCATGCTTGTTATGACTAGGATGGAAGATGGAAGATTGTTGAAGTTGAATGGGACATCTTCCCATACACACAATGTTGCATACCTCTTTGATCACGGTGAAGGTATAATGTCATATAGTCTTTTGTGGCATGTTAGATTTGGTCATATCAATTATGATAGTCTTCATTTATTGAGAAAGAATGGTGTTTCTGCTTTTCCTACTATTCCTAGAAAACTGAAACAATGTGATGCTTGTATCCTTGGAAAGCATAGCAAAAAACCATTCAATAATTCTACTTTTAGAGCATGTAAACATATTGAACTGATTCAATATGATCTGTGAGGCCCTATGCATGTTCCTTCTACCAATGGAAATAAATATATATTATCTTTTATTGATGATTACACTAGGATTTGTTGGGTGTACTTGCTGAAAGATAAATCACAAGCTTTTGAAACATTTAAAAACTTTCATGTATGGATTCAAAATCAATCTTAGTCTCATATTGGCTCTCTTTGCAGTGATAATGAAAGAGAATATACATCTAATCAATTTTAAAGTTACCTTATCCAACATGGGATCAAATATCAAACAGTTCCATAAAATCCTCAACAAAATGGCGTAGTTGAACGAATGAACAAGACACTCCTTAATATGGTCCATTCCATGATGTTTTTCAAGAATGTTAAATTGATGTTTTGGGCTGATGCATTTCTATGAGCAATTTATGTCACAAATAGGTGTCCATCTCATGCTATAAAAAACAAGACTCCATATGAAATTTGGTATGGCCACATCCTTTTGGTGAGGCATCTCAGGGTCTTTAGTTCCACATGTTATGCCTTGATTCCTATGGAGCAAAGAAGCAATCTTGATGCGAGGAGTCAGAAGTGAATTTTCTTTGGGTACTCAAATACCACCAAGGTATATCATCTTTATGATGAGACAAACAAAAAATTCATCCTTCCTAGAGATGTGATCTTTCTTAAATCCTCCAAGAAAGATGAAACCGTTGAGAGGCAGCTTGATCATTTAGACATAATCACTCGTGTAAATACATATCATGAATTTGATGATGAGATTCCACATATTGAAGGGGGGATCCCTATCTTGGTTCAATATCTGGAATCTCCTTCTGAAGCACGATCTTCCCCTCATTAAGAAGTTCTTTCCACTTCATCAGAACCTGAAGCTTATTTGGATGATGTGATCGAGAGGATTGAAAATTTGAGGCTTAATGAGAACTCAACACCATCTCAATCAGCTGAGCAAACTGAACAATCTAAGAATGGTCCACCAAAATGGCTCACAAAAACACTTGAAAGTGTTCATCCCGATGAGATCAGAAAGACAGGAATGAGAATGTTCTCAAGATAAGATGGAGGTAATGTAGATAATTCAAACTTAGGTGATGTAGATGACATGGATGTTTCATATGATTGTGAGTTGAACTTATATACTAACCATGAACCGAGTTCCTTTAAATAAGCCACTTCTCATGATCAATGGAAAGAATCCATGCAGAAGGAATATCATGCTCTCATCAAGAATGGGACATGGGAGTTGGTGGATCCTCTATTTGGAACCAAACCATTCGGTTGCAAGTGGGTATTCAAGAACAAGTAAAGATTATATGGATCACTTGACAAGAACAAAGAAAGGCTCATGGAAAAAGGATTTACACAGAAAGACGGTGTTGATTATGAGGAAAATTCCCCCCCACAACAAAATGGGCTACCATTTGCACTCTATTTTCCATGGTAGCACATAATGGATGGATAATTCATCAAACGGATGTGAAGACTTATTTCTTGAATGGAGACTTGAAAGAGAATGTGTTCATGTCTCAACCATAAGGATTTTTTGTGAAGGGACAAGAACATAAGGTATGCAAGCTCATCAAATCCTTCCTAGCACAATGAACATTTGTTCTGTTTTCAATTCCTATGTGGAGAATTGATACCAATTCTCTGGCATCCCTGCATTGCAGTGCTTTCACACATTAGCGCTTGCAATAGTTCTAGACCATGGATTTTCCCCATGTTGTTCGGAGGATTTTTCTATGAACATATGTGGGCACTCGGTGCAGTTATTTCTTTTTCATTTGAAGATGAATATAGCTACATTTTTTGAAAGATATGTCTTAATGTCAGGAATCCGATGCAATTCTTGTAAGAAAAATGATCCTAGATCATATTGATATGATTACAATGTGTGTATACCTTTGTTGTTGAGAAAAACCAAGAAATGATGTATTGATCCATTTCATAATTCAATGGAAGAGTAATGGAAATGCAAGGGGGAGGTGGAATGCATCAAACAAAGAGTGTGCAAGAGTAAATGAAAAAGTTCATCCAATCTAAAAATATGGTTTTTCTATAGAAGATGGTCAATATTGTGATGTGAAATGCGCTACTTATTATGTGTGGAGACGTTTTCTTTGACGATTTTTCTGCATGCCACATAGTTGTATCTTTCGTTCTTTGTATAGGTTTTTTCCTAGCACAATGAACATTTGGTCTGTTTTCAATTCATGTGCAGAGAATTCATACCAATTCTTCAGCATCTCTGCATTGAGGTGATTTTGCACATTGGTGCTTGCAATAGTTATGGACCATGGATTTTTCCCATGTTGTTTGGAGGCTTTCGCTATGAACATATGTGGGCACTCGATGTAGTTATGTATTTTTCATTTTCATTTTCATTTACATTTGAAGATGCGGATAGCTACATTTTTCGAAAGATATGTCTTAATGTTAGGAATTTGATGCAATTCTTGCAAGAAATAGGATCCTAGTTCATATTGATATGATTGCAATGTGTGTATATATTTGTTGTCGAGACAAATGAAGAAATTGTGTATTGATACGTATATGAAGAGTATAGGAAGAGATTCATCCAATCTAAAAATATTATTTTTCTATAGCAGATGGTCAATATTGCAATGTGAAATGCATTGTTACTTAATATGTGCGTAGACATTTTCTTTGAAAATTTGTTCACATCCCTGATGGTTGTATCTTTTGTGCTTTGTATAGGTTTTTTCCTGGCACAATGAACATTTGGTCTATTTTCAATTCCTGTGCAGAGAATTCATATCAATTCTCCAACATCCTTGCATTGCGATACTTTCATGTGTTGGCACTTGTAATAGTTTTGGACCATGGTTTTTTCCCATGTTTTCCATAGGATTTTTCTAGGGACATATGTAGGCACTTGGTTCAGTTATGTTTTCCGTACGTCTGCTTTGTGCAAAGGCATATCGTCTGTGTAGCCAGAACTTGTGTATTTTTCAATACTTGTGAGGTGAATTTATATCATTTATCATGGTGCACTTGGGTAGCCTCATAGTTCCAATAGTTAGGTACCACGAATCAAAGTAATTCATCTTGGTAGTGTATATGTATTTGGGAAATCTCCTAGACAAAAATCCTTTTTTACAGGGGCATTTTTTTCCATGTTGTCGAAAGGATTTTTCTATGAACATATGTCTAGACTCGGTGTAGTTATTTGTTGTGTACCTCCGCATTTTTCAGAGGTATATGGCTAGCATACACAACACTTGTGTATTTTCAATGCTTATTCATCATATGAAAAAATGTATGTGTCGATAGTCCTCTTTAATTTTCATTTATATTTGAAGATGCAAATAGCTGCATTTTCGAAAGATATGTCTTAATGTCAATAATTTAATGTAATTATTACAAGAAATATGATCCTAGTTCATATTGATATGATTGAAATGCATTTATATCTTTGTTCTCTAGACAAAGAAAGCAATGATGTATTGGTGCACTCCGTAATTCAATGGAAGAGTAACGAAAATGCAAAGGGGAGGTGGAACACATCAAACAAAAAATGTGCAAGAGTGTATGTTGGACACGTAATCCTTTTGATTTTAGACTTTGTAACAGTAATGTACATATGGGAGAGTCTTACATTGGACAAGACCAATGATTGCATCTTTGTATATTTATTGAGCTTCATGCTAATGGAATAATCATCCCATGGAGTTATGATTGCTTCCCAATCCTGGCCTGAAAGTGGTATCATATCCTGGCCTAATTCCATGAATATATTCCTTGGTGTTTTCCCTTCCTTCCCAATCCTATCCTACCTATATCTCTTCCTTATGCACTCTGGTTTATTCTTTGTCTACCAGTCTGTCAGGAACACTCCCTCTCTGGTTGATTCTAAACACACCTATGCAGGTATCTCTCCATTCTCTAGCATGAGTTAAACCATATTCTACCATTAAAACCCCGAATTTTGAGGTATACCCTAATTTCTTAGATAAATCCTATTTTCACTCAAATCTCTCAATGTTTGTGTTTATCTTTTCACATGATAACCTGGTATCTGACCCTCTCATGTTCACAATGCATGTAGTAGTAATCCAACTATTCCACTTCTTCTCACGCAATACCCATCATCTTACAATATTGGACAATGGCTTGCATCAACCCGATCACGACCTCATTGATATCGAGACCTCACTGGTCGAGCTTCTTGGGATGATAATGGCCTTCCACCACACCACTCTGATGGTAATGGTCCTCATCTTAGACATGCTCTTTGTGAGAATTTGCATGGTAATGGTATTCATGTGTACATTAAGCTACTTCACACATGTTCCAACCTGCCTTCATACCTAATTACACACGTTGCTTCATACTCGGTCTGACTTCACACCTATTCTTTGAGTGGTCTATAATCCTGAAGAGTCAACCTCACTATATCAGGTGCTGCGCCACTTTGATATAACTCACAATTTAGATATAAATTATCTCCCTCAAGCAACAATCAAAACCCTAATTCGACGACCTCTCCACCAATGGATATCTGACTTCGATTCATTTCAAACGTGACTACACAAAACATGTTTCATATTGGAAACCATTCGATAGTTATTAGTCCATTCGTTGGTATATCCATTCACTGGGTTATTATCATCACATTTTTCCAAGTACACTTCCATTCACTGCTTGTTTATTTTGTTGTGATTTTCCTTGCATTGGTGTTGATGACCTCTCCTTTAGTTGGAGTGATGTTAGTCCCTTCATTTGTAAGGTTCCGAGTGTACTTTTCTTAAACCTGTGTGATAATTCCTTCATTCCAATCGTTTCTTGGTGCAGTAGCAAGAAAATTTTGATTTTTATTGGTGAAACTTCATTATATTTTCATTTGTTAATGTGTCTGTGAAGGAAGAAGATAATGCATTCTCTCATATCCATTGTTGACATGGTGCTGACTGGAAAGGATAATTATATAGAATGGTATAGGAATATTAAGAGCTCATTGATTTTCAATGACATGTGGAAAGGCATTTGTGAAGAAGTGATAGTCCCTCAAAGTAACAAAATCATTGAAGGAGTAGAAGAATCAAAATAAACCTCAGAAAAAAAGTGGAAGAGTAGTAGACAGAGTAGAAGACTTGGTAACAGACCAACCATTCCGACCTCAAATAAGGAACATGAAATATGGGAAGACAAAGACTAGAAAGCATATGTTGTAATCTATGTGACAGTAAGTGAGGAGGTGATTTGTCATATTTCATCCATTAGTGATTCCTATGACACATTTAAGAGAATAAATGACTTGTATGATACACATTCTGAACTAGAACTCATACTACTAATGTTGAATCTCTTCAACCTAGATTTTAGTAATGATGACCCTATGGCTTTAGCTTCAGAAATCAAAGCCATAATGCATGCATTAAACCCAATGGAGTGAATATTTATCTCCCTCTCACGACCTTCATTAAGGACCTCTACCCTACATATTATCACTGCCTTGAATTGTTGCAAGAAAGTGGTCAAATGAAATCCATCACATTTGACACGTCGATGGAGAAAGTTGCAAAACATGAGAAAGACTTTGGAAAGAAGTCATCTTCTTCAACCAGTGATATTGTTTACCTTGCTCAGAAAGACAAGACTAAACAACATGATTCTTCCATAGGGGAAAGTAGCATAAGAGGACATGGACATGGAAGAAAGAGTTTCATAAGCAGAGGGGGTAGACACAAACAAGGTGATAGATCCAATATTCATTGTAACCATTACAAAAAGAATGGGACACATGAAGAAAATGAATTTAGAGTTCCATGGGACAATATCAAAGAAGATAGAAAAAATAAGAAAGAGGAAAAAGGTAAACCTTCAGAACCAAAAAAAGGTATTCCATCTGAATCTTCTAATTACATTGTTGCTCACTGCAATATAGGAGTAACAAAAGATTTATTTAACACTGCATATAGTCCTTGGAAATATGCATGGCTTCTTGAGACATGATTAACCTCTCACATGACATTCCGAAGAGACTTTTTTGAATACTTCAATGACAATGTAGATGGCATAGTGTATTTTGCATACAAGTCCAACCTCAAACCCTTAGGAATGGGCACCATCAGACTCAAGTTGCTTGGATTCCCAAATTTTCTTCTGCATAATGTACTCTATCTTCATGAGATGAAAAGGAGCTTGGTGTCCCTTGTGCACATCAAAAAACAAGGCCACTTTGTTCATATGATCGGTGGCAAAGTTGAAATATGAATGGATTCCGATAACATGCTTGTTATGACCAATATGGAAGATGGAAGTCTATTGAAGATAAATGGGACATCTTCCCATACACACAATGTTGCATACCTCTTTGATCACAGTGAAGGTACAATGCCATCTAGTCTTTTGTGGCATGCTATATTTGGTCATATAAATTATGACAAACTTCGTTTATTGATAAAGAATGGTGTTTCTAGTCTACCTACTATTTCTAGAAAATTGAAACAATGTGATGTTTGTATCCTTGGAAAGCATAGAAAACAACCATTCCATTATTATACTTCCAGAGCATGTAGAAAAATTGAACTGATTCATTCTTATTTGTGAAACCCTACGCATGTTCCTTCTAAAAATGGAAATAAATATATAATGTCTTTATTGATAGTTACATCGGGATGTCTTGGGTGTACTTGCTGAAAGATAAATCACAATCTTTTGAAACATTTAAAAATATTTATGTATGGATTCAAAATGAAGCTCAGTCTCATATTGGCTATCTTCACACTAATAATGGAAGAGAATATACATCTAATGAATTTGAAAGTTACCTTTTCCAACATGGGATCAAACATCAAACATAAGTTCCATACAATCGTCAACAAAATGATGTAGCTGACTGAATGAACATGGCACTCCTTAATATGGTTCGTTCCATGATGTTTTTCAAGAATGTTAAATTGATTTTTTGGGCTGATGCAGTTCTATGTATATTTTATGTCAAAAACATGTGTCCATATCATGCTATCAAAAACAACATTCCATATTAAATGTGGTATGGCCACATTCCTTCGGTGAGACATCTCAGGGTCTTTTGTTCCACCTTTTATGCCTTGATTCCTAAGGAGAAAAGAAGCAAGCTTGATGCAAGGAGTCGTAAGTGTATCTTCTTGGGGTAATCAAATACCACCAATGGATATTGTCTTTATGATGGGACAAACAATAAATTCATCCTTTCCATAGATGTGATATTTCTTGAATCCTCCAAGAAAGATGAAACTATTGAGAGGCAGCTTGATCATCTGGACAGACTCATTCAGGTAAAGACATATCATGTATTTGATGATGAGATTCCACATCTTGAAGAGGGGATCCCTATCTTGGGTCAATCTTTGGAATCTCCTTTTGAAGAACCATCTTCCTGTCATGAATAAGTTCTTGCCACTTCATCATAAGCTATAGCTCATTTGGATGATTTGATCGATAGATTTGAAAATTTGAGGCTTGATGAGAACTCAACACCATCTCAATTAGTTGAGAAACCTATTCCATCTCAGAAAGGTCCACCAAAATGGCTCAAAAAAACACTTGAAAATGTTCATCCTGATGAGATCGGAAAGACAGGAACCAGAATGTCCTCAAGACAAGATGGATGTAATATAGATAATTCAAACTCTGGTGATGTAGATGACATGGATGTTTCTTATGATTGTGAGTTGAATTTATATTCTAACCATGAATCAGCTTCCATTAAAGAAACTACCTATCATGATAAATGGAATGAAGGCATGCATAATGGATATGATTCTCTCATTAAGAATGGGACATCAAAGTTAGTGGATCCTCCATTTGGAACCAAACCAATCGGTTGCAAATGGATATTCAAGAACAAGTACAAATCGGATGGCTCACTTGACAAACAAAAAACAAGGCTCATGGAAAAAGGATTTGCACAAATAAGGGACTATGATAAAAGATTCAAGGATTTGCTCAACTAGATTCCATATTTGATAGATGAACAAATCTTGGTGAAATGGTATGTGTTTGGATTATTGTATAAAATTAGAGGACCATTGGATATGCATGAAATCCAGTCATGCAAGAAATAACTCCAAAAGGCTTAACTTATAGAAACTGATGATGAGTGGCCATCGAATTTGACATTGATGGAAAAAAGATTAAAGGAAAAACTTGAGATGCTCCAACAATCATTGAAGAATATGACTATTTGAAGAAGTGACATTTGGTTCTCCACTTGTCTAAATGACGATCATATGAAATATTATTTTAAATACAATGATGCGCTTGAAAGAGAACCTGATGTTCATCGAGTGTAGGTAGAAATTTATTGTGAGATCTATCAATCTCTAACAAACCACAATACCAAATATTTCCCTTACAATCTAAGAAATGCCAAGCCTAAATGGTGTGCTATCTATGAGGAGTCTAACCACTCGACTCAAGAATGCCAACTAAATGGTCAAAACAAGCAAAAATTCCATGCAATATACCATACACAAGCAATCAACCATAATACAAAACAAGGAAATCAAGGATGAGGAAATGGCTACAAAGGACGTCGTGGTTATAGAGGAGACTATAATGGAAGGTATGGAAGGGGAGGACATGGTTTCATTTAGGGAATGAATTATTGTTTCACCTATTGGAAATATGATCATATCAGCCCCAAATGCGTGCTTAAAGAGAGAGTCAACCTCAAGTTTTGTAACATGTGGAGTAGGAAACCATTCTTTAGACTATTGTCAAATAATGTTGCAAAAAGTAATGAATAAGAGAACTGTAAAATTATTCCTATATTTTTCTCGAAATGAACCATATATTTGTGATAGTGTTGTTTGTTGCATCTACCTTTACTACACTAAAGTGTTTATGTCGCCTAAATTTTAATGTGATGTTGACTGCTCTACACATCCACAAAGTATTATTCTTCAGGGGTGTTGCACATGATTCCTGTGCACCCCTGCATCTACACCCTATATATTAATATGTCGTACGGACCCCTGGTCGATATTGATGTTTCTTCACATGGATCCAAATTCTTGGTCTTCGCCATGGAGGGTATTCAATAGTCATGGTTGGATCTGGGGGAATCTATTGGCTTCCCAATTCTTCATTGGGTTCGACCACCAACCTGCGCAACTTGTCCATTAGCTTGATGGTATTTGAAGGAATATGATGGAAAGAATTCCCTACTAGCAGAGCGCACTGGGTTTTCAAGTGGATTCTTTATGCATTGGGTTGTTTCTTGTCTACCCAACGCCTCTCACAAGAACACATGTATTTGTGAACATCAACCCCCAAACTGAACCTTTCCTTTAATTACTCCACTACATTGACCCATTCGCATAGATATTCCTGATAATTAGCCCACCATTGTGCAGGTATACCTACTAACACTCTATCTGTAGAAATTTTCAATACAAATTATGTATTTCCTAGATTCTCTTGATCTAACAATTATATGCCATTGTTAAATACATAATCACTTCTACAAATATTCTTCTGGAATTTAAAACATGATCACCAATTGCAATATCAAGAAGAAAGATCAATCACACATAAAACAAATGTTTTTACTGGGAAAGCATAAAGCTAAAAACCCCACTATCATATATTATGTTTATATCATGGATCATGAAACAATATCATACAAAAATCTAATCCAATAGCTCTCAATACAATATACAATCGTCTCACACTGTCATGCAAAAATTTGCACATTCATGTGCCAATTTACTGCTTCTAGACAACCTACCTCTTCTGTGCAATCCCTGCTAATGGAAAACATGCAAATTATTTGAATTCCTCTTGCCTAGGATGCACATTTCTCATGGGCACATCCACTGTGTGTGTGATTTCATGAGTGCACTTCACTCAAATCACAACTAATAGCCAAATTGTTCCTTTCACCTGTTATCTCAACTGGGTCTCCACTAGATCTGACATGCATGTAGTTAACAGTGGTAAATCTTCAGTTGCATGTGAGATCACTGATTGTGAATTAATTAATAATTAATTCACTGAACTCTCACTAGTGTAAGTTCAGTTACAATTAGTACAACTGAGATTAACTCACTTAACTGAGTTAAACTACTTCACGACTCACATAACTACACATCCAACTCTATTACAACTTTGGATCACTCAGTTACAACTAATTCAACTTGGATGTCCCACTAGTCAAACTTTGAATTCAAATTTCTTATAGATAATTGATTTGCCATTTTAGATAACTATTTCCAAGTAATTATGAGAAAATAGATTAATATTTATTGTCCAATTTATTTAAGGGAAAAAAAAATTAGACACACATTTCTTGTTGAATTTTCAACACTCCCTCTCAACAAGAAATGGATTATCCTTCACCCCAATCCTGTCTCTATGGTATTCGAATTTTCTCCTGGTGAGCACCTTTGTCAGAATGTTTGCATCTTGATCTTCTATAGGAATGTACTGAGACAACATGATCTTCCGCTACACACAATCTCTGAGATGATGATACTGGATATCTATATGCTTAGATCTATCATGAAACACAGGATTAATTGAGAGTTTAATGCAACTCTGATTATCACAATGAATCATTGTCAGATCTAAATGAGAACCAAACAAACCAACAAAGATATTTCTCATCCAGATAGCCTCACATGCAACTAGACTCCCTGCCATGTATTCCACTTCCACTGAACTGAGTGCCACAAATCTCTGTTTCCTACTATACCAAGAAAAAACTGTAGATCTGATACTAAAGATCCCCCCTGATGTGCTCTTTCTATCTATTGGGCTGCCTGCCCAATCTGCATCCATGAATCCATGTAACTTCACCTCATCCACCTATCTTTACCATAATCCATACTCAGATGTGCCCCTCGGGTATCTCAGGACATGCTTACCCACCTTCCAAAATAGCTTGGTAGGCTTAACCATCGCTTGACTCAGCTGGTTAACTGCATAGAAAATGTCTAGTCTCCTGTTCACTATATACAATAGTGAACCCACTAACTATCTATAGACAATAGCATACACTACCTCTCCAGAAGTAGCATCCTCTTTCTTCCAGTTTCCTGGAAGAGGAGTATCCATGGGTTTGCAGACCTCCATGTGAAACTTACCCAGTATCTCCCTTGCATAATTTCCTTGAGACACAAAAAGTTCACCATCTTACTGCCATATTTCCAATCCAAGGAAATAATGAAGGAGGCCCAAATCCTTCATATTTAACTCCTTTGCAAGGTCCTCCTTGCATGAGTGTATCAACTTCTCATCACCAGTCAGTATTAAATCATCCCTCCACCACAATTTGGTATAGTTTTGCATCCGCTTCACTTTTGGTGAAGCCCAATCCAGTGAAATAGCTGTCTATTTGAGTGTACCAAGCACGGGGTGATTTCTTCATCCCATACAACGATCTCTTGAGTATGCACACATGTG
The DNA here is from genome assembly GCA_009831015.1 of Picea engelmannii. Lineage (NCBI taxonomy): Eukaryota > Viridiplantae > Streptophyta > Pinopsida > Pinales > Pinaceae > Picea > Picea engelmannii. Next base: position 297,436 of record ML778425.1, read on the forward strand.
ACTCCATGTCAAAGGTTTCAAAACCTTCTGGCTTCTCAATGTACACTTCTTCCTCAATGATCCCATTGAGAAACGTAGTTTTTACATCCATTTGATGAATGCGCTAGCCCATCTGTGCTGAGAGTGAAAAGATGGATCTTATGAAAGAGTACCTTGTGACAGGTGCAAAGGTATCATCATAATATATCCCCTTGATCTATGAAAATCCCCGGGCCACAAAACTGTCCTGTTATTTCTCCACACTCCCATCAACAACTTGCTTTACCTTGTAGAACCATCTCGAACCTACCACTGATTTGTTGACCGATCTTGGGACAATTTACCATGCACTGTTTTTGACAATGGAGTCATATTCCTCCACCATATCATCAACCCATGTGGGATCCTACACTACTTCCTAAAAGGAATATGGTTCAGTCACAATACATTTTCTCATGAGAGCCATGTATCCAGTAAATTGATCAGGAGACTGTCTATGTCTGCGCTGTGAAGTAGGGGCTCCTACATTCAGTGCAACATGTAGTCTCAATCTATCAGCTTTCGTGGTGCGCTTTCTGCCATTTCTGATGGATGGCTTTGCTTGAGTGGCTTCCTCCACTCCATGAACCTCCTCATGTGGTTGATCCACATCTTGAGACTCATCTTTGGGAACCAGTAATTCCTCCTCTGCATGAAAGTATAGCTCCCTCTCAAGCGACAACCGCATGGCTTTCCCCTCATCAAATTTTATATCCTGTCGCATAACAGTCATCTTACTATTAGGAAAATACACACGATAATTATGGGGTGTCTCTGTGTACCCCACAAAAATCCCAACTTTGGTAGTCGGTTCTAGCTTCTTCCTGGCATCCTTGGTCACATGCACATAAACATATGAGCCAAAAATATTAAAATGAGAAACATCAGGTTTCTTACTAGTGAAATCTTCTTCAGGTGTACTCATGCCAAGTACTCTATGAAGACAACGGTTTTGCACATAAACCGCAGTATTGCATGTTTCCTCCCACAAATGCATTCGTAGGCCTTGAACACGCAACATTCCTCGTGGTGCACCCACGATCATTTTTTTCTTCCTCTCTGTGACCCCATTTTACTGTGGGTTATGAGGCACTATGAGTTCTCTTCAAATTCCTTCTTTGTTGCAGAAGTCTTTGAATTCGTTAGATATGTATTCTCTACCATTATCGCTCCTCAAAGATTTCACTTGCTTCCCCGACTATTTCTCCACTAATTATTTAAACTCACAGAACTTTGAGAATGCTTGATCCTTCTTCTGCATAAAGAAGATCCATCATTTACGAGAAATTTCATCAACAAAAAGAACATAATACTTATGGTTTTCTGTTGAAGCAACCGAGAATGGTCCACACACATCTGTGTGAACTCTCTCCAGGATCACCAAGGAACGGTTCTCCTTTTCATGAAAGGTGGAATTTACATACTTCCCCATGGTGCAACCCTTGAACTAATCTAAGTGAGAAAGTGTTCCCATTGGAAGTCCAATAGATATTTTTTGCATGATCTTCAAGGCTCCATGATGAAGATGGCCCAATCGCCTGTGACATAATTTTCCCTCATCCCGGCTCACCACTTTTTCTTCCTTTCCCATCATGGAAGTGCAGCCATATACCTCTAGCATGTAGAGATTTTTAACTTGAATCCCTATCCTCTTGACTTGACCCATTTTTTTATGTCGCAGAAAATCTTTTCCATCACTGAAAACAACATCATAGCCTCTGTCCTCCAACATTGCGACTGAGACCAGTTTTTTCTTCGGACCTGGAACATGCATAACATATTTCAAATGAAATGGTTTACCTGACTCCCTATAAAAGGTAATGGAACCAATTCCAGTCGCACTGTATCGTCCATCGTCAACCATCTCTATATGTATTTTGAGATCTTTCTCCTCCAAGTCACTGAAAAGGTCCTTATCTCCCGTCATGTGGAAGGAAGCGTCGCTATCCAAATACCACACCGATCCCAATGAAATTGAATCCATGCATGCGATCAAAGAGAAGTCAAGTTCAAATTTCGAGGAAAGGGCCTCACCAGCTGCATCTCCAACAACATTCTTGTTCCTCATCTTCCATGGACAATTAGTAGCGATATGCCCATGTTCGTGACAGTGAAAACACTTCACTTTGGAAAAATCCATCTTCTTGACTTAGACTCGGATTTTGAATGGAATTTCTTCCCCTTCAATTTCCTTCCCTTGGAAACCAAAGAACAATCCTCTTCATCACCATGATTTGATGAAGAGCCATCTCTGGTGTTCTGCCTGAACTCCTCCTGCACTAGATCCGACCATAGTTGTTCCCAATCTGGAAATTTTTCCCTTCCATTGACAGAGTCTTGATAGCTGTGCCAATTCTTGGGATGTCCTAGGAGAGCCAAGCTCACCAAATCATCATCAATGACTGTTATTCCCACACTCCCCAACTCATCCCGACATAGGAAAAACTTTGTGAGATATTTTGGAATGGAGTCGCCCTTCTCCATCTTGATCTTTCTGAGTTTATCTTTCAGCACCAATTTCTTATGGTCGATGTTGTTTTGGAATAGATCCGTCAAATCCTTCCACATTGCATATGGTGTGGCTTTCCCATGGAGGTTTGAGACAATGTGGTCTCGTACTCCCTCCAACAGGATCCTCCCTGCGTGTGCCACTTTCTTTTGCCATGCATCAAGATTTGCAGTGTCTACAACATTTGGCTTAGGAACATCTTTGTCAATGAATTCCTTCAATCCATTGTCTTCCAATACTTCCTCCATCCTATCATTCCAAGAAATATAGTTTGAGTTTCCCTCGAGTGCATACTCTAACCTCAAGCCATTGAAAGCCATTTCGATCTTGAATCAGTTGTAGCACCAAGAAAGTCTTTCTTGTTGGAGTTACTTCACACACACCTAGGATTTATTTTTCCTAAGTTTTTTCCTTGTTTATTAGTCATAATTAGTCATTATCCATTCTCCTATATTTTAGGAGAGAATATTCCACCTAGAGAATATTCTCTTTCAATTGACACTTCAGTTTGACTAGTTGAGTTGAGTTTAGATGTTGCATTGGGATCATCACCATGCAACATTGGGATCATCACCAAAGTGGAACATTAGCCTTGATTCCCTGAGTTAACTCCTCACTACTCTCTGTTCAGTCAGTTAACTGAAGACTAGTTGACTAGTTAACTCAACTAAGTGGCAGTTCACTCCCGTAACTGCCTGAGAGACTAGAATAGGTGGCAGTTCACTCCAGTAACTGTTGGTGTGTGTATATATCACTCTAGACAACCACTATGGTGCATTGGTTATCCTCAATTTGAAATCATTGAGTTATACTGAGTATATCATGTGTAAATTATTCATTATTCACAACGGCTAATGAGAATTCTTTCATTATTTATCTCCTTCTTCTTCTTTCTCAAATTCTCTCTACAAATGTGTGTATTATTGTTTATCTAGATATATTCTATGTAGGTTCAACACATTTACATGGTATCATAGTTGAAGGACTGCTAGCAAAATCTACACCAACAAATTTTGCAGGTACAAAAGATTGAAGACAACGGAAAGATGGAATTCCAAAAAGAATTCATTCTTACACCTTACAACTATTTTGCATGGAAGGAGAAAATATCTATACATATCCAATCCAGGGGGTTATATAGGTTAACCATGAATACAGATCCAGATCTGACATCAGCCATGGAAAAATACAAGTACTTAAATCGCATGGATGAGGCACTCAGAACAATTTACAGTCTTATTTCTCCCGATCTCCTTTTTCATATATCTTCCTGTAAGACTCCCAATGAAGCCTTGACCATATTGGAAGGGCTCTTTGGAAAACATGATGAGATGAGGGGACACATGTTGGAGGTGGATCTTCTCACATTGGATCCAAAAAGATTTGAGAATATCCAAGATTTCTTTACAAAATTCAAGGATTTACTGTCGCAACTCAAAGCTTGCGCAGTTGATAAATTGAAGGCGGAGAAACAAATGGTTCTCACCATTATATCCAAGCTTGGTCCTGAATTCTCTTTATTCGTATCTACATTCCATACTATCAAATTCACCTCTGGAGTCACTTGGAAGATTCCTTCTCTTGAGGAATTTATCGAATCCCTGACACAAGAGCAAACCAATCTCATCAACATGGGCGTAATCAAAGGTCCAAGGGTGCATGCACTCACAGTGCATGATGGCGGCCACAGATATCAGAAATATAAAGATAAATATAAGAATAAATATCATGGACATCCGAAGAAGGAAACGTACACAAAAACCTTCACCGATGCCTCCGGATCCAAAGGAAAAAAGGGAAGAAAAGGAGAGAAATTCACATATTGTCACAAAGGATTCCATTCAGAATCCGCATGCATGAAAAAACAAATAGATCTGATCTGAATTCCAAGAAAGGAAATTCTAGCCATGCCTTGATTTCCATCAACTCCTCTCCCGATGCTTGGATCATTGATTCAGGAGCATCACATCACATGGTTGCATAAGAAGAAGTCTACTCTTCTTTGGATGCATGCAAAGTTCCTCCTATTCTGATGGGGGACAACTCTTCTGTCGAAGTCAGCGGCAAAGGAAGGATTGAACTCACCAACAGAAGCTTTGAGAATGTGATGCATGTTCCCAAGCTTTCTGTCAACTTTCTCTCCGTGTATCAGATGAAAAATTCTGATACTGGAAAGAAAGTCGTATTCACACCAAATGTCGTGAACATCTACGACATGCAAACCAACTCCATGGCTTCTACCGGTGAGGTAAATCATCATTCTAGATTGTATACTTTTTCTGAATTCATTGAACCTGGTTCTTCTTTACTACTTACTCATGTTGATGAAAGTAGTAGGATATGGTACAAAAGGTTTCGACATTTGAATTTCAGATACATGCAACAAATTAGCAAGAAAACATTGGTTGATGGTCTACCAGAGATCCATTTCTCCAAGGGAGTGTGTGAGGGATGTGTTCTTGGGAAACACCCTCAAGAGAAATTTGACAAGGGAAAGTCTCAGTGAGCTTCCGCACCTTTAGATCTAATCCATAGTGACCTCATGGGTCCTTTTCCACATCCATCGATCAGAAAAGTGAGTTTTTTTCTCATTTTTGTTGACGATTTCTCACGTTTTACTTGGATCTACTTTCTCAGGAAAAAATCTGAGGTCTTTCAACACCTCAAAGATTTCAAAGCCTTGGTTGAGACACAGTCTAGAAATAAGATCAAATTCCTTTGAACTAATAACGGTGGAGAGTATGTGAATCATGAGATCCACAATATTTTCCATGAGGCAGGGATTCAGTTGCATCCCACAGTTCCCTATACTCCACAACAAAACAAAGTTGTCCGTGGAAAAACACATCTCTAAAGGAGATGGCATATTGCATGTTGCATGCAAAGTCACTACCACAGAGACTATGGGTCGAAGAAATTAACTGTGAAACATACATCCAAAATAGATCTCCCCATAGATTTTTCAAGTATAAGACCCCCTACGAGGCTTGGAGTGGCCTCAAATCGGAAGTGACCCACTTTCTCATTTTTAGTTCTCGTGCATGGGCCCAGATTCCCTTTGAAAAGAGGAAGGCACTTGATCCATAGAGAACTGAGTGCATTTTAGTTGCATACCCTGACGGTGTGAAGGGATATCAACTTATTGATATTTCCTCGGACCGGCTCATCATTGAGCATAGTGTCCAATTCGAAGAAAGTGTCTTGCATGTACCTCAGTAGTCGCATGTAGACACCTTCACTCTTCCACCTGTCCGAGATGATGAGCATGCACATGTTGAATCTTCTTCAGATGAGAGTTCTGATTCAAAGGACTTAGATGATTCAGATTCAGATTTAGAGTCAGTACAATTATATGCATATTTAGAGCATCCAGATGCAGTTGTAAAGCCAGAGAAGAGGCCCAAGTGGGCACAGACTACTCTTCAGGATGCAGAGGATCTTGTTGGTGATCTAGACGATACTAGGAGGACTCAATATGATTTTATGGAGCCTCCTGTTGCACTCTCTTCCACTGAACCATTTCCTTCTAGACATCTTTTCTTAGTTCAGTCTTCATATCCACAGTCATATGGTGAGGCTGTTGGAAATCCCTTTTGGGAATCCGCCATGCAAGAGGAGTACAACTCCCACCTCGAGAACCAAAATTGGGATATGGTTCCCCTTCCTTTTGGGAGGAAACTTGTCAGATGCAGATGGGTCTATAGGACCAAGGGTGCAGCGGATGGACAGATCAGCAGATACAAAACCAGGCTTGTTGCCAAAGGATTTCAGCAGGTTCATGGTATTGACTATGATGAGACCTTCGCTCCAGTAGCGAAGATGAATTCCATACAATTGGCACTTTCCATTGCGAAATCCAAGGGATGGGGAGTCCATCAGATGGACGTGAAGAATGCATTTCTTCACGGTGATCTCTCTGAGGAGATCTACATGGAGCAGCCCCAGGGATTTACGCAAGAGTCATGTTTGGTCTGTCGACTGAAGAAGTCCCTTTATTGCCTCAAGAAGGCTCTGAGGGCATGGTATGCCAAGATGGATTCCTACCTATTGTCATAGAAATTTTTACCTTTTAAATCAAACCCGAATGTCTACATGCTCAGGTCACTTCTACTTTTAGTTCTATATGTCGATGATTTGCTAATCATCGGGTGCTCGACTTCAGTGATTGTTTCAGTCAAGAGGATTCTACATGACATGTTTTTTATGAAAGACATGGGTCCACTACACTTCTTCCTTGGACTCAAGATCATTCAGGATACAACAGGCATCAAACTATCTCAGGCCAAGTATGCATGAGATCTCCTTGAGAGATTTCACATGACAGACTGCAAGTCTGCTCCGACTCCTTTCCTAGTTTTCTCCGACTCTTTTCCTATCATGATCAAACTTGAGGATGGCGGAGAGAATCCATTGGTTGACAACACACTGTACAGACAGCTAGTGGGGATCACATTGTATCCCACACACTCCATACCAAACCTCTCATATGTAGTTGGCACAGTTTCTAAGTGACGCAAACCTTCCCTCGACGGCACGGCCGCTCCCACCAGGACCTTCACTAACCTCGGCCTGACGAGCTTCAATACTCCTCCAATCCCGTATAGGAACCTTCTGTCACCCACATGACACTCTGTTGATCTCCCGACAACTATCTCGGGAAATCGGGTCTCGCGGAATCACGAGCCCTGCATGCACGTTCTTGTGCACTTACAAATGCCGAACCCCGAGTACCGAAGTCAAAGTCAACGACTCGGGATATCGCCCCTCATGATGCCAACACTTGGTAATTTCAAACCCCGAGTGCCGAAGTGTCGATCCCACGCGAACACGCCACCTGTATTCCACTATTCTCCGGGGTCCCACTCGACCATGTCACTTCGGGACTTCGCGGATCGCGGATCCACAACACAAATTGCAACGGTGTTGAAAACCCCGAATGCCGATCCCGCGATGCTCTGGATTCGTGCCACCTGTCCCTCCGACGATCGACGGCTCCCACTAAATTGGGAAATCGCTATTCGCGATTTCAACGTGCATGTAATCCTTACACTCGCCAACCCCGATATGCCGATACTTGATGGCAATGGGTTCTTTCGTGCACCTGAGAGTTAGCCCCCTCGCAACTCCTCTGTGATCTGACGGTCTGCGGGATTTCGTGACTCTTCCCAACAACTTCAAGTCGTCGATTCTCTTCCTTTGAAGAGTTCTCCGTTGCACCAGCTTTCCCTTGGTTCAAAACTCTCTCAGGCCTGTTCCTATAGCATGAACGCAAAACTATCCCTCCTGAGCTGAATTATCTCCGACTCCTTTAGAGACTTTGAGCACGATACCTGCGCTCTCCCTTCAACAACTTTCCAAGTGTTGAAGTCTTCCTGGTTCTGCGCTTCCATAGTCACAGCAACCCCGACCTTTATTTTCTCATACTTGCTACTGAGACTTCAATCCGACCTGCACTTCACCTGCATGGTTCGAATACCCCAACACGGTTCTGGGCAAAAGAGAACAAAATTTCAACCGCTTAGCCTCCTCAATGCACTCTATGTGGAGGAATTCAACTGCACTCTATGCAGGAATCTCCTGGCTTAATCAGAGAAACAATTGAAATTCATTCCCTCATTCTCTCAGGTTTCGAACCTGATATGCAATCACATATGCAACATATAGAAGATAAGCATAAAAAGAAGCAAGCATGCAAAAGCATAATATCAACAACACACAGAGATCAAACACATCCATGAGATTGAATCAAGGCTTTCCTATTAATTCAATGTCTGTACATGGGGTTTCTTCACAAGCTCTCTGCTCTGTTCTCCCTTGCTCCTGTATGAATGAGAATGATAATCCAGAATAATGAAATACAACAATACAACGGAGGGTGCCTATATTCCATTTTCCCTCTCGAAAGTAAAAACTGTCTAATCTACAGTTAATTTCTATCTAACAGCATTAAAACTATTAAATGCCTTCCTATCTATATTACAATACAAGTGCGCTCGGATTTAAATGCCTTCATTCGAACGACGGCGCAACAATCTTTTCAAAGAATTCAAAAATGTATGTGCTGGCGCTGTCCAGCTGTATGTTCTTTTCTCCACGCGCTGGCTCGCTTGATGAAGTCGTAGATGCTCCTGCATCATACTCCTCGGCTCAAAAGATTTCATGGGCTCCTGTCCATGAGCTCCTGCACATTATGCCCATGCTTCTGTATCATTGCCTTTGTTTCCCAGCTGGCATCCTCCACTGGGTGGTTCTTCCATTTTACCAGGTACTCAAAATATTGTTTCCTCCTGGTCTTTCTTCCAACCCTCTTATCCAGTATGCACTCCATCTCAGGCTTCTGTGCAACTGGCAATTTCTTCTGCCATTGGATTACTGGTTCCTCAACACTTCTAGCTCCTTCATCTTCGGCCTTATATGGGTATAAATCCAAAATATTGAAAATCGAAGATATCCCGATGCCCTATGGCAACTCAAGCTCATATGCATTCTCGCCAAATTTCCTCAGGATTCGGCACGGTCCGATTTTCTTCATATTGAGTTTATTATATGTTCCCCTTGGGAACCTTTCTTTTCTCAAGTGTGCCAGAACCATGTCTCCAACTTCAAACTGAAGCTGTCTTTTCCTCTGACCGACTCTGCACTTATATTCCTGATTCACCTTCTGCAGTCACTGCTTCACCTCCGTGTGAAGTTCTTGCATTGCCTCAGCAAACTCTTCAGCTCTCGCGCTGCTAGTTTCAACCTGTTCTGACTCCCTGAGCTCAGACACTCCTCTCAGCTGTGTCCCATACAAAATTTGGAATGGGCTCTTACCTGTACTTTGATTCACCGAATCGTTGTATGCGAATTCTTCCTGTGGTAGGATCCGATCCCAACTGTTGTGATGCTCCATCACCAGGCTTCTCAACAGATCCCCCAAGATTCGATTGACCACTTATGTCTGCCCATCTGTCTGTGGATGGTAAGCAGAGATGAATGCCAAGTCAGTCCCCAACTTCTTCCATAGCGTCCTCCAAAAATGACCTATGAACTTGGTATCCCTGTCCGAGACTATGCTTCTCGGCAATCCATGCAATCGCACAATCTCTTTGAAAAACAAGTTGGCGATGTGGGTCGCATCGCTGGTCTTATTACATGGAATGAAATGTTCCATCTTCGAAAACCTGTCCACCACCACAAAAATGGAATCAACTCCTAGCTGAGTTCTCGGTAAACCCAACACAAAATCCATACTGATGGCTTCCCATGGCCTCTCAGGTATGGGCAACGGCTGATAGAACCCTGTGTTCTGCTTTCGGCCTTTTGCATGTTGACATATCCGGCACCTATCAACAAACCGTTTAACATCTGCACGCATGCCCGGCTAGTAATAAGACTCGCTCAGCTTGGCGAATGTCTTGTCATGTCCAAAATGACCTGCTAAGCCTCCATTGTGCTTTTCCTTCACCAAATTCTCTCTCATAGAGCAATCTGGAATGCACAATTGATTGCCTTTGAACAGCAATCCATCCTGGATCAGGTAGTCAATCCACGGACTCCTATCCCTAAGAAATGGGTTCTCGGCTGCCTCGTATGCCTTGCCAAAGTCTGCATCACCTGCATACATATCTTTTAAATTTTCAAAACCCAAGGTTTTGACTCTGAATTCCTGTAGCAAAAAGCACTTCCTGCTCAAGGCATCAACCACCTTGTTCGCAGTCCCCGAAATGTGCTTGATGACAAATGTGAAATTCTGCATGTACTCTACCCACTTCGCATGCTTCTGGTTCAACTTCTCCTGTTGACTCACGAACTGCAATGCGTGATTATCGCTATACAAAATGAACTCCTTGGGTATCAAGTAATGCCTCCACTTTTTCAATGCCTGTATGATGGCATAGAACTCCTTATCGTACGTAGAGTACTTCAGCTTGGCATCATCCAACTTCTCGCTATAATATGCAACAGGTTTGTCATCCTGACTTAAAACCCCTCCAACAACATACCCACTGGCATCACACTTCACTTGGAAGGTTTTCTGAAAATCTGGCAACACTAACACTGGTTGCTCAGTTATCTTCCGCTTCAACAGATTGAAGCTCTTCTTGGCCTCGACTGTCCAATGAAAAAATTTATGCCGCTTCTTCACAGTATCCATCATTGCTGCACTGATTCCACTAAAATTCCGAATGAATTTTCTGTAGAAACTTGCCAAACCGTGAAAGCTCCTTACCTCAAAAACATTCCTCGGTGATGGCCAATTCCTGATTACGTCAACCTTCTCAGGATCCATCTTCAATTCGTTAGCCGAAATTACAAAACCCAAATAAATGAGTTATGTCTGCATGAAGGAACATTTCTTCAAATTGATCAGCAGCTTCTCCTGCTATAACCTTCTCATCACAATGGCCAAATGCCTCAAGTGTTCAGCTCTAGTCTTGCTGAAAATCAATATGTCATCCAAATATACGACCACAAATTTACCAATGAATTCCTGCAGGACTTCATTCATCAGCCTCATGAATGTGCTTGGCACGTTTGTCAACCCAAATGGCATGACCAACCATTCGTACAAAACCTCGTTTGTTTTGAATGTTGTTTTCCACTCATCTCCCTCTCTCATCCGGATCTGATGATATCCGCTCTTGAGATCTATCTTTGAAAAATAATTCGCCCCGCTCAGGCAGTCCATCAAATCATCCATTCTTGGCAGTGGAAACCTGTACCTGATGGTGATTTTATTAATCACCCTGGAGTCTGTACACATCCTCCAACCTCCATCCTTATTTGGACTCAGCACTGTCGGAACAACACATGGACTTAGACTCTCTCTCACTAGTTCCTTGTCCTGCAGATCCTGTACCTGCCTTTTGACTTCCTCGTTCTCCTGAGGTGTCAACCTGTATGCTGCCTTATTTGGCAAACTTGCTCTGGGTATGAGGTCAATGTGGTGACTCACCCTCCTCAATGGTGGTAATGAACGAGGTAGTTCATCCACGATGATATCAGCGAACTCTCCCAGCAGTTCCTGAATCTCCTCTGGCAAGTCATCCACTCTTGTGCTTGTCAGGACAATTCTCGGCTTCCTGACAACAAAGAATTGTGGATCTTCATTCTTCTCCATCTCTGTGAGAAGTTCTTTCCCACTCATGAGAAGTATCGTGATGCTAACTTCTGGTTTCACTTCCTTATCCTTTATCGGCAACAACATGTGTGTTTTCCCATCCTTCTCCAAGGTGTATGTGTTCATCCTCCCATTATGAACAACATTTCTGTCAAACTGCCATGGTCTTCCCAATAATACATGACAGACATCCATGGGAATGACATCACACAGAATTTCATCCCTATATTC
>ML778425.1:309346-331862 GCA_009831015.1 Picea engelmannii
GCATTGCTTTGTAACACATACCTGGTGTCCTTTCTGCAGCCATGTCACTTTGTATGGACTCGGGTGTTTGTTCGTTTTCAGCTCCAGCTTCTCCACCATCTCGGTTGAAACGAGATTGTCTGTGCTCCCACTGTCCACTATGGCCTTGCATTTCCATCCCTGGGTCTTGCAAATCGTCCGGAACAGTCTGCATCTTTGAGCTGTGTCCTCCACCTCTTTCTCAGGTTTCAAAAGGACCTTGTGCACTGTCAGTGACTTCCCACTTCCAGTGTCTTCATCCTCCACGTCATTCCTCTGCGCCTCAGCGACGTGAGTTTTTCCTCTGTCCATTTTCCTATCTGGACAGTCCACTGCTTTATGACCATCTTTACCACACGTAAAACATGTGATAATTCCTCCTCTGCCTCTTCCTCTACCTTGGGTACGAGGAAAGGTATTGGCATCAGCGTAGCCTCCTTGCTGATCATCTTGCTGTCTCCTCGACTCAGCAATTTGTTGCTTCTGCTGTGAGGTTCCACCTCTTTCAGATTTTCCCTAAGGTCTCTTCCAATCCTCCTTGGGATTTTGAGTTCTTTCTGGGGCAACAACTTTGCCTCTAGGCTGGCTTCTGCCTCGCCCTCACTGTCCCTGCTTGTGGCTCAGCTTCTCTTCAGCTTTTAGAGCCATCTGGTACGCATCCTCAACTGTCTGGATGGTAACCATGCTCAACTCGTCCTAAATGTCATACCTCAACCCATTCAGGTATCTTGCCACCTTTTCGTCATCACTTTCCCGATGACCAGCTCGAATATTGAGCCTGTAAAATTCTTCGGTGTATTCTTTCACCGTCATCATCTTCTGTCTCAGGTTCTGCATGCGCCTGAACAGAGTGATCTGGTAATCCCTCGGAATGAACTTCGCCTTCATCTTGGCGATCATCCGATCCCAGCTCTTGATCTTCTGTTTGCCTTTGGAACGCCTGTCTGCTTGCAGCTCGTCCCACCATAAGGCTGCATGTCCTTTCAACTTTGTGACGGCATGCCTTACCTTCTTGTCCTCTTCGATATCTTCGTAATTGAAGTAGGTATCGAGTGCTCAGATCCAATCCAACAACTCTTCTACATTTAGACTTCCCTCATAGACGGGAATGTCCATCTTTGTCTTCGAGCTCATCCTCGAAATAGCTCTGATCAACCGCTCGGTTGAAGCATCTTCTGCTGAGACCTCTTCGGCGTCGTGTCCAGCTTCCTCTTCAATCTCAGGATCGCTGAACTCTGTTGTACCAGCTCCACGCCTCTGGGTGGTCTCCATCTCTTCGAGTCTCTCCCTGAGATCTCATATTTGACACTCCATCTCTGGATTCCCTGCTGGCCTTCCCCTTCTTCGGGCATCCTTGTCCTCACGATCAGGTGACTTCCTTTCTCTTCTGGGCGACATTATGTGTCTGCTTCCCTCTGCTATCTGAACAAAGAGAACACCACTTCCCACTCTGATACCACTCTGTCACAAGTCGTGAGTATCATAGTGCTTCCCTTTCCTCCTTCTCTTCTCTCGCCTGCAATATACAGACAAGATATAAAGCTCTGATACCACTCTGATGCGAACCTTCCCTCGACGGCATGGCCGCTCCCACCAGGACCTTCACTAACCTCGGCCCGACGAGCTTCAATACTCCTCCAATCCCGTATAGGAACCTTCTGTCACCCACAGGACACTCTGTTGATCTCCCAACAACTATCTTGGGAAATCGGGTCTCGCGGAATCGCGAGCCCTGCATGCATGTTCTCGTGCACTTCCAAATTCCGAACCCCGAGTACCGAAGTCAAATTCAACGACTCGGGATATCACCCCTCGTGATGTAAACACTTGGTAATTTCAAACCCCGAGTGCCGAAGTGCCGATCCCACGCGAACATGCCAACTGTATTCCACTATTCTCTGGGGTCCCACTCGACCACGTCACTTCGGGACTTCGCGGATCGTGGATCCACAACACAAATTTCAACGGTGTTGAAAATCCCAAATGCCGATCCCGCGATGCTCCGGATTCGTGCCACCTGTCCCTCCAACGATCGATGGCTCCCACTAAATCAGGAAATCGCTATTCGCGATTTCGACATGAATGTAATCCTTGCACTCGCCAACCTCGATATGCTGATACTCAATGGCAATGGGTTCTTTCGTGCACCTGCGAGTTAGCCCCCTCGCAACTCCTCTGCGATCTGATGGTCTGTGGGATTTCGTGACTCTTCCCAACAACTTCAAGTCATCGATTCTCTTCCTCTAAAGAGTTCTTCGCTGCACCAGCTTTCCCTTGGTTCAAAACTCTCTCAGGCCTGTTCCTATAGCATGAACGTGGAACTATCCCTCCTGAGCTGAATTCTCTCCGACTCCTTTAGAGACTTTGAGCACGATACCTGCGCTCTCCCTTCAACAACTTTCCAAGTGTTGAAGTCTGCCTGGTTCTGCGCTTCCACAGTCACAGCAACCCCGACCTTTCTTTTCTCAGACTTGCTACTGAGACTTCAATCTGACCTGCACTTCACGTGCACGGTTCGAATACCCCAACACGGTTCTGGGAAAAAGAGAACAAAAGTTCAACCGCTTAGCCTCCTCAACGCACTCTATGCGGAGGAATTCAACTGCACTCTATGCAGGAATCTCCTGGCTTAAGCAGAGAAACAATTGAAACTCATTCCCTCATTCTCTCAGGTTTCAAATCTGATATGCAATCACATATGCAGCATATAGAATATAAGCATAAAAAGAAGCAAGCATGCAAAAGCATAATATCAACAACACACAGAGATCAAACACATCCATGAGATTGAATCAAGGCTTTCTTATTAATTCAATGTCTGTACATGGGGTTTCTTCGCAAGCTCTCTGCTCTGTTCTCCCTTGCTCCTGTATGAATGAGAATGATAATCCAGAATAATGAAATACAACAATACAACGGAGGGTGCCTATATTCCATTTTCCCTCTCGAAAGTAAAAACTGTCTAATCTACAGTTAATTTCTATCTAACAGCATTAAAACTATTAAATGCCTTCCTATCTATATTACAATACAAGTGCGCTCAGCTTTAAATGCCTTCATTCGAATGATGGCGCAACAATATTTTCAAAGAATTCAAAAATGTATGTGCTGGCACTGTCCAGCTGTATGTTCTTTCCTCCACGTGCTGGCTCGCTTGATGAAGTCGTAGATGCTCCTGCATCACTAAGTTCATGCAAGAGCCGCATGAGCTACATTGGAAAGATGTAAAGCGTATCGTTCGATACGTACAGGGTACCATCACCTTTGGGATTCATTATGCAGAAGACTCTACATTATATCTCATTGGTTTTACTGATTCGAACTGGGTTGGCGATAGCATTGATCGTAAGTCCACATCTGGTTACTCACTCAATCTTGGTTTCGAGCCTATCTATTGATCGAGCAAGAAGCAAGCTTCCATTTCTCTATCTTCAGCCGAGGTAGAGTACAGAGGGGTAGTTAACATAACCATTCATGATATGTGGCTACAACATTTTCTCACTAATTTGGGCATTTAGTTTCATCGGTCGATCATCATTTGGTGTGACAACTAGAGCACTCTGAAGTTCTACAAAGATCCAATTCATAGGCAGCGAACGAAGCACATCGATATCCACATGCACTACATTCAGAACTTAGTACACGAGGGGATCATTGACTTACAGTTATGTCCTTCAGCAGAATAGACGAAAGACATCTTCACCAAGACCTTCACTGAGCAAAAGTTCCATTCTCTGCGAAGTCATCTTGGAGTGAAGGACACCGTTTCCTGGCAACTGTAGTTATTATTTTTTTACATACATTATACCTTGAGGGGGGGGGGTTTTCCCATGAGGTTTTCCCTCTTTCCTCACTTTATTTTCAGTGTATCTTTTGTACTTGGGTACCTAGCATGGCCTCGTTGTTGGGACCCAATCTTTATTTTCACCATAGTGATATTCAAGGGGGGTGTTGGAGTTACTTCACACACACCTAGGATTTATTTTTCCTAAAGTTTTTCCTTGTTTATTAGTCATAATTAGTCATTATGCAGTATCCTATATTTTAGGAGAGAATATTCCACCTGGAGAATATTCTCTTTCAGTTGACACTTCAATTTGACTAATTGAGTTTAGTTTAGATGTTGCATTGGGATCATCACCATGCTAATTCGACCTTGCCTTGGGATCATCACCAAAGTGGCGCATTAGCCTTGATTCCCTGAGCTAACTCCTCACTACTCTTTGTTCAGTCAATTAACTGAAGACTAGTTGACTAGTTAACTCAACTAGGTGGCAATTCACTCCCGTAACTTCCTGAGAGACTAGAATAAGTGGCAGTTCACTCCCGTAACTATTGGTGTGTGTCCATATCACTCTAGACCACCACTATGGTGCATTGGTTATCCTCAATTCGAACTCATTGAGTTATATAGAGTATATCATGTGTAAATTATTCATTATTCAAGACGGTTAATGAGAATTCTTTCATTCTTTCTCTCCTTCTTATTCTTTCTCAAATTCTCTTTGCAAATGTGTGTATTATTTTTTAGCTAGATCTATTCTGTGTAGGTTCAACACATTTACATTTCTGCAAATTAAAATTCTACCCAATCACAAACTCAACTTCTACAATCTTTTGTGTTGTGATACCATGTAGAAATTTTCAATACAAATTATGTATTGCCTGGATTCTCCTGATCTAACAATTATATGCCACTGTTAAATACATAATCGTTTCTACAATTTTTCTTGCGGAATTTAAAACACGATCTCCAATTGTAATATCAAGAAGAAAGATCAATCACACATAACACATATGTTTTTACCGAGAAAGCATAAAGCTAAAAACCCCACTATCATATATTATGTTTATATCATGGATCATGAAAAAATATCATACAAAACTCTAATCCAAGAGCTCTCAGTACAATATATAATCGTCTCACATTGTCATGCAAAAAATTGCACATTCATGTGCCAATTTACTGCTTCCAAACAACCTTCCTCCTCTGTGCAATCCCTGCTAATGGAAAACCTGCAAATGATTTGAATTCCTCTTGCCTAGGATGCATATTTCTCATGGGTACATCCACTGTGTGTGTGATTTCATGAGTGCACTTCACTCAAATCACAACTGATAGCCAATTTGTCCCTTTCACCTGTTATCTCAACTAGGTTTCCACTGGATCTGACATGCATGTAGTTAATAGTGGTAAATCTTCAGTTGCATGTGAGATCGCTGATTGTGAATTAATTAATAATTAATTCACTAAACTCTCACTAGTGTAAGTTCAGTTACAACTAGTACAACTGAGATTAACTCACTGAACTGAGTTAAACTACTTCACAACTCACATAACTACACATCCAACTCTGTTACAACTTCCAATCACTCAGTTACAACTAATTCAACTTGGATGTCCCACCAGTCAACCTTTGAACTCGAATTTCCTATAGCTAACAGATTTTCCATTTCAGTTAACTATTTCCAAGTAATTATGAGATAATAAATTAATATTTATTGTCCAATTTATTTAAGGGAAAAATAAATTAGACGCACATTTCTTGTTGACTTTTCAACACTATCAAGGGTACATACCCAATGGAGTAAGGGAATGTGATGCATTTGGGAAATTAATGTGTCCATCAGATGCATCTCATCAAAACAATAGGTTTTGAATTCATCCTCACACGTCGTGCGCATATCCTAGTAGAGACTTCATATAGCTTATTCTTCCACCTCTCCATGACATCCTCTGAATCATTATCATTTACTTACTTTATATTTTGCTTTCTCTTCACAACCAATGTCACACAATGCTTCTTCTCTTGTCATGCATTTTATCTCTTCATGCACATGCTCCTTTATTGCCTTTTGTTATGCCCATCACACTTCTTTCTGCCCGTGAACTTCTTCCAACAACCTCTGCATCATGAATTGTATCTCTTCTTGCACATGAGCTTCCTCCAAAGACTTATGTGTGCAACATTGTAATTCTTCACATGTTTGGGATTCTTCTAGCGATATATGCATGGCACATTGTACTTCCTTACGTACCCGAGATTCTTGTAGCGACCTTTGTGTCACAGTTTGTAGTACTTTACGTGCTCTTTATTCTTCTAGAACCCTTTGCACATTGCACAAAAACTTCTTTTATTGTGAAACACCAAACTTAGGAGGAGCTTTTGTTGCTTTTCGAATATTTCCTTCTATTATCTAACTTGATATTTCTCCATGCTCCAAGTCCATTCCTGTTCTGGATCCACCCTGGCTTATCACCCGCACATCAGCTTCCTCATCCTTATTTTGGTTCCTACGTGGTTCTGCAGTTACCATATTGCAATGTTCCTTCTTCTCTTCCCACTTCTTCAACAAGTCAGGATAGTTTTTTGTGACATGCTCGATACTATAGCAGTACCCATAGAGAGTGCATGGTTTGGTACAAAGTCTTGATACGTGGACTATCTCACCAAATTAAAGAAAGTGGGTGGTATTCCTCCATCTCCTCCATATCCTCAACCTTGGTCGTGTCCATATCCACCTCTGGGACCTCCTTTGTATCCACCTCTTTCTATGCCCCCGTGGTCACCACCCTTCTGCTCTTCTTGAACCCAAAAGGCATCATGGGTGTGGTCCTGCATCAACTGAAGTGACTGAAAGTTGTTCACATTGTGACCCATGGATTTGCAAAACTCACAAAATGGAATATGGTGAGTCTTTTGGTATTTCTCTAGTGTTGGGAAGTAGGGTGAGATATGTCCCCATTGTCTGCAAATATCGCACCACTCATTCTGAGGCCCAATCGGAAAAGGATTAAGTGCACCCGTCGCTAAATAATTTCCCAATGTAGGACATTCATCCTTGCAGTGACCTTCTGACCAGAACGTGGTACACCACACATGATCGTGCACCACCTTCATCTTCACCATATCTTACAACTACATTTTCATATTTGTAGGTTGGGATTTCACTTACACCAATCCTACTAATGTCTCTCCACCTCCTATCATAGATTTTAGGCACATCGCAATATCCACTACCTCTTCTTGAGTAGTCACCTTTTGCTGGGTGAGTAGAACTCGGATATGGGGAAGCAGCCCTGCGATGAAATACTCCCTATATTGAACATATTAGATCTGGAATGTTATCCTATCTAATAGTATCTTGAACCATTGGTCATATTCTCACACAGTCTCTCCCATTTGTTGCTTGATCTTCTTGATTTCAATAATTCACTACAATTCTGACTTAGGCTTCTAAAACTCCCTAAGAATATCTCTCTTAATTTTTTTTAGGTACCTCATCTATCCCGCTGGTGTAGTTACCTTGTACTTCATGTACCACTTCAGGGATATGTCCCTGAAATTAGCGGTCTCCAACTACTCAATCTTCGATGCTTTATTTGTGATCCTCTTCTCAGACCATATAGCTTCACATGTGAACCAATGCTTCTCTGCATCGTCCTTACCCATCCCATGGAACATGGGTATCCTCAGTGTTGTATCTTGATTCACCATTCTCAATCTAGGATGATGTCCTTCTGAATGATTTCTCATTGTTGGTGATCTAGGTACTGATACTCTCCTTAGCAAAGTATTATTGACTTCATCTTCTTCTTCACTCGTATCGTCTCTTCTTCCTTATACTCCTATCGTCGTGCTATATTTTTTTATTTCTTCTTAATTAAAAATGCATAAGGGGGGTGATTAAAAGAGGGGGTACCTCCATCTTCTTTCATCATTTCTTGTGAGAACCCAGAGAGTTTCCTACCTACAACTGTACAACACCATCCACTATAGCTAACACCTCTTCCCCTTCTCATAGGGGACCTTTACCATCCTCACCTACTTCAGTGCCTCTACTCTACGCCTCATCTTCCTCTAAGTTTGTGGCATCTCTCAACAACCAAGGGGGTTGGAATTTGTCTTCTCTGACCCTGCTACCACTAATTCTAGTATCTTTATTGGATACCCTACTCTTAACTCCACACCTCTTCGATGACCTATATTCGTCTATGCTTCTCTCTAGCACATCACTCTCTCTTGCACTTCCTCCTAGTGCAGTCTTCTTCCTCTTCATTTTTCATCTGGCCCCTTGTCTCTCACCCCTTGTTACCTTCTTTCCACTCCTTTTTTTTTCTTTCCTCTTTATCTAAACTCTTCTTGCGTATATTTCAACTCTTTCTCTCCTTTTATCTTCTGGGTCCATTCTTTCCCTCACCTCATATCAACATCTTCTGGATCCTGTTAGTGGATCCATCTCCTCTCTCTTTTCCCCCTTATTTTCATCCCCCCTTATCACTAAGGGGTCTACTCATTCATCCTGATTGGCTCCATGAACATGAATTATTTCTCAGCAAACAACATATTGATCCATAGCTAGATTTCTTCTAACATTCTTTTCAAGGACCTTCAACAAAATTTCTTTCAACCTCATTGAAAGAATCACGATATTCTACGACAAACTCAATAATGTAGCCTTCCTTCACTCAAGAAAACCATAAGTCATTTTATTGATCCCACTTGTTATCCAATGCCTTCAGCCTATCAAATGTATTATGGTTCCATACCATTGGTTCTTAGGGTCTCAAAGATTTTTTTGTAGTGGTTTTCCTCTTCAACCATTCATACAACAAACATGGAAACTCAGTAAAGAATACTTCATGTAAATCAATGTAAATATACCTATCCTTCCAATGTTCCATGTTGGTTATCAGACCCTAAGTTTCTCGTTAGGAAAAATCATAATCCTTCATAGTTAACTAGTCTTGTATCTCCTCCCTAGATGGATTCCACCTCATTCTCTCCCTTCATCATGAAATACAAAACATTCAAGTCCTGTCAACATAACCATTTGTTGTCTTGATTACATGCATCCTTCCTAAAACTAGGGGGTTGATGGCCTAAGGTTCATCCAGAGTTGAGAAACAAAACCCCAAGGCATTAACATATCAATCTTCATTCAAGGACCGAAGAATGTCTCACATGATATTCCATGAGAATCATAGAGACCATCTGGTCTTGTGTAGGAGATGAAGGGATAAAGCATGCAAATAAGCCACTCAGGATAACATTCATACATTCAATTATACTCCATTAGTATAATAACAACTAAAACCATTCACACCTTCATCCAATAAGCTCAGAATAGACATAACCATTGACAGAGAGAACTAAAGCTTAATATTATCTTCATTAAATGGTAGAATGTATACATTAGTAGACTCACAGTGAAATAGGAATAACACTTTGCGCTCTAATACATTATACAAGTTATGCACTACAATGCACTCTATGCTCTATGTTCAAAATATGCACATACTACTATACTAACTCCATTATAGACTCTCGAGAAGACTATTCAAGATACATACAAAACTATTACAAAGTCTCATAACATGTTTCATGCAAAACTCAGACTGAGTTCTTTTTTGTTGCAGACCTCAAACTCACTCTCTTTTTTCTTCACTACTTTGTTTCCTTCTCTTCTCTGCTCTGGTAATCTATCTCTTTCACCTCTGCTCCAATCATTCTAATGATCACTAGTTTCATATGCTTCTTCCACCCGCATGCAACCCATGTAACCTCTTTGGAGTGTGGCAGTCCTAACGAACTTGCCAACTCATCCATCATATGACCCACAATCTCCCGCGTTGTCTAGGTTCATTATTCATGGAGATTCCTGGAGATCTTCTTTTGAATCGACGTACATGCGATATCTTTTGCGTGTAGTATATACCTTTTATTGGCATGTGCACCTTATTCCCTCCATTAAACAATTGTTGTTGTGTGTGCAAAAAATGAAGTGCACGTATGACAGATCTGTGTGCGCACACAAACTTACCCAAAACTTTGGGTGTCAACAATTTGTAGTGCATAAGCACCAACCATAAGAGCCAGTTTCATACCTTCCTCAAGGGTTTCCATGTAGTAGCAAATAAGTAGGGTTTATTAGAGGCCATGGTGACATAGAAGTAGTAAACCAATATCTACAAGCCATAAAGTTACTGAATGTAATATTCTATAAAGTTTTATCGGGTTTGTTAAGGTTTATAAATATAAACTAACAAGCATATATTAGTTGATATACTATGGATTACCCATAAAATTTGTTAGAAATCGCATGTTCATGATTGCACGTAATTTTTAAATATACATCTATACAAAGGGAGATTTCAAATTGTTCTGAATTTTAGGGGGTATATGGTCTAAATTCAAATGCAAAAGTCATAAAGATATAAAACTAATAGATTTCCCACGTGGATCAAGGAGATACCCACCTCCTCATTAATTAATTGGGCTAACATGTTGACCATATGGGTCAAAGAGACTCCCACCTCTCCATTATTGTACTGGGTTTTGTTTTCCACTACTTAGTTAGTTGGGTAGTTAGCTCTATTATTATAATAATAGAGACTCATTTAATGATATTTTTCCATTATTGTATTGGGTTTTATTTTCCACTACTTAGTTAGTTGGGTAGTTAGATCTATTATAATAATAGAGACTCATTTAATGATCTCTTTTTTACTTTGTCCAATGGACCATTTTGTAATGTTATATAAAGTCCTAGCATGTAAGGTAGCTAGAGAGGTAGTGGGGGGGTGGGGAGGGGTGGGGAGGAGGGGCAGCAGAGGGACCATAGTGATAATAGTGGAGTCCATTCAATGTAAGGTGGACTAGGTCCACTATATTATTAAATAAGGCCCACTATGGTAGTTAGATATAATAAATGGGTAATTAGATATAATAAATGTAAGAGGACTTCTTAGAGGGTTCTACTTCTAGAAGATTCCTCTTCTAGAATGTTCTTAGGTGATGGTAGCACTATATAAAGGGGTTCAAGCAATGTAATGGGACATAAAGATAAATATTTTGTTTGGAGATGAATCTCATTAGGAGGAAGCCCCCTCGAAGAGGCAAATGAATAGGAGAGGATCCCTTCTATAATAGGATCCATTGTACGGTGTTGCCCTACCTCAAGGGTTTGATAGTAATAAAAGATATTTTGCATATTGTTCTTGTATATCTGTTGTGGTGTTTTTGTATTCATTCTTTGGTTCTTAACAAGTGGTATCAGAG
This sequence comes from Picea engelmannii, assembly GCA_009831015.1. Classification (NCBI taxonomy): domain Eukaryota; kingdom Viridiplantae; phylum Streptophyta; class Pinopsida; order Pinales; family Pinaceae; genus Picea; species Picea engelmannii. The sequence continues at coordinate 320,428 of ML778425.1, forward strand.
CACTTTACTTGGCAGATATTGTGGGCAAATATTTTTTATTTTTGTAGATTTTTTTTCGGAGAAGAAAAAAGAGGGCCATGACATTCCAGACATTTTCAGTATATTTCTATGTAAATTTTTTAGAAACAAGTTGTATATCTGATTTCCTCTTAGAAAAAAAACCAATTTAAAAAAACAAATCGTCTGAAATGGAGTCCGGAAAGTCAAGATATTGAAGCTTTAAAATCTGCAAACTTTTAGGGTTTTTTCCATGGATGGCGGCACGATTTTATTTTTTATTTTTGTAGCAGTTGGAGGCCGAATTTGCTCAAATAAATTACATATCTGAGTTCCTCTCACAATTTCACCCAATTTCAAAAAACAAATCAGCTGAAATGGAGTTTGGGAAGTGAATTTATGAGCATTTTAAATTCAACAGTTTTTCAGGGTTTTTCCAAAAAATGTCGTGATTTTCTGCAGTAATTTATTGTTCTATTTTTTGGGTCTTTTTCGTGATGGTGGTGGGACTGCAGAGTTCATAAATTTTCATAGGGTGCTTATATGGCTATTTATTCTCAAACCCTCAAAGAAATTCTACAAATTACTGAAGCATTCAAATCCCAATTGTATGACACATTGGATGTCAAATTGGATGGTCTCACAAACTACCTCAATGATAGTTTTCGTAGGATTCAAGATTCATTTGATAACATGCAGGAGAGATTTCTTATGGCAGACATCAGGGATTAATATAATCAAGAAAAATATGCTTGGTATGATTTGGAGGTCGATTGCGATGATTGGTATATGGATAGTTGTCATTTATGGGATGACAACCACTTTCATATTTTATTTGATAACTATAATCCACCTTCTGTAGAGAGTATCAATGTGACAAATTGAGAGCCAATGATTATTACTAGCATCCATCCCGCATATTATACAGTGATATTATTCCTTCCATATTTTTCTATGACCATTTTCCACTATGTGGATGGATCTTCTTATTTGGATCCACATGACAGGTGTCAGTATTTGGAGCATCATTTTCAGTTGGTTATTAGGTGTTGATATCTTCCATGTGGGGTTCACATGAGCAATTGGACATGGGACCCTGATTTACAATGGCAGTTGGACTACTTCAGCATGGTAGCTTCCATTTCTCAATGGGACCATGGTTCTCTAGTCTACTTCAACATTGTGGTCCACACTTATCCATGGGACCCTGGTATATTTTTGTACATCAAGCATTGAGGACAACACTTTCATAAGGGGGATGGAATGTAAGGTAGCTAGAGAGGTAGTGGGGGGGGACAGAGAGCCCATAGTGATAATAGTGGAGGCCATTCAATGTAAGGTGGAATAGGTCTACTATATTATTAAATAAGGCTCACTATGGTAGTTAGATATAATAAATGAGTAATTAGATATAATAAATGTAAGAGGACTTATTAGAGGGTTCTACTTCTAGAAGATTCCTCCTCTAGAATGTTCTTAGGTAATGGTAGTACTATATAAAGGGGTTCAAGCAATGTAATGGGACATGAAGAGAAATATTGTGTTTGGAGCTGAAGCTCACTAGGAGGAAGCCCCCTCGAAGAGGCAAGTGAATAGGAGAGGATCCCTTCCATAATAGGATCCATTGTACGGTGTTGCCCTACCTTAAGGGTTTGATAGTAATAAAATAGATTTTGCATATTGTTCTTGTATATTTGTTCTGGTGTTTTTGTATTTAGTCTTTGGTTCTTAACATAGAAAGCCTTCTCATAATATCAAGTTACTCATTTTGGCTTCTCTCATATTTTTTATTATTCATTGTGAGATTAATTCACTCTGAGTGATTTACTAGTAATTATTTTTAGAGGTGAAGCTCCTCTTTGAGCCTAACCTCCCAAGTACTTCATTTACATGTTTTTTTCCATGCTTATTTTCATGAAATATTGACACATCTAAGCTCCTCCTCTCTCGACATTCAAGCCATCCAGATCTCAACCCCCGAGACCCAGATCAATGGTATCAGAGCATGTAAGCTCTCCATCGGAACAAGGCTTTGAATCATGCTGCGGGTTCAAACATTTGCAACAATCACCAACCTCCCTTTTGGTACTATCGGAATCGATTTGTCGGGCAAGGATGATTTTAAGGATGGAAATTTATTTTAAAATATATAAACCTTGGTGAATCTTACTAATCCTTCATATGCCAACTATAAATGTTTGGCGATATTTTTGTAGAAATACTCAAATTTCTAAGGATTTTATATAGTTTTTATAAAATTTTGGCGATTTTTAAGGTAAAATAATTTTACCCTATAGAATTTGGGCAAATCATTTTTAAAATAACGAATCTCGTTTTTGGAAAAACCATGGAAAATTAGCCCATGAGCAAAATTTAGCCCCTAAAATCATCTATGTTGCTGGGCCATACATTGTAAGCATCACAATTGGTCCACAAGCATTATAGGTATTGTTTTACCTTCGTATCTTCATTCACCATTACAAGGAGAACCATATATGGATTCACTACATCTATACATGGATCCATTACATCCATTGGTCTACAACATTTTCAACAAATTTGTAGGGTGCCCACGCTGCCCACGGAGGTTCCACAACCTCCACAACAGTCCATGTTGCTCTACAAACCCTTGGCATATTTTGTGGCCCTCTACACTCATCCAAATTCCAAGAGGTTGTTGTGACCTCTAGACAACATTTCAAAGGCTCTATTATAGCTCATTGGAAATATCTCTTCAATATCTCAAAAGGGCATTTCACAGAATCTCATTTGGCTTCCTGGTTTGAGAGATATCATTGATTGAATCTCATCATGTATTTGAACCAAGGAGGTTGCGCGTACCACCATATTAAATGGTATTTTTATCCCTTCTCAGGAAACTATAGAAGAAGTTCCACACATGGCTAGAAATATCTCTTCAATATCTCAAATGGGTATTTCATGGAATTTCATTTCGTTGTCTGGTTTATGATATATCTTTGTTTGAAGCAGCACATGTCTGTAACCAGCATGACCACACACTCTTCAACGTCGAACTAGATTTTATCACTCCACGGGACACCTTAGAGAACTTATGTTATATCAATGTAAATTTCTCTCTATCATCTCAAATGGTTATTTTACAGAATTTCATTTTGTTTCCCGGTTTGAGAGATATCACTGATTGAAGATCTGCATGTCTTTCTTCCAAGACGATTGCACATCAATACAACTTCATCAAGATTTTTCTCACTCCATGGACCACTCCAAAACAAGTTCCATATACTGATGGAAATATCTCTTCAGTAGCTCAAATGGGTCTTCGACGGAATTGGATTTCATCCCATGTAGCATAAGTTATGAATAAATTTGTACAAGGAGATTCAAAGCCTCCAAAGTCATGATTTTTCCATTTTATTAATGTAAACAGTTATGGGTCAACCACACAAAACCATTCCCTTCATTGAGAATTAGAACATTGTACTCATGGGTCTCTTTGTAGCATAGGTGAAATGATGGGGCACCATCATTTTCTAAGGGGGGAGGAATGATCTAAATTTTATAGGGTATATCATCTAAATTCGGATGCAAAAGTCATAAATCTATAAAGCTAATATATTTCCCATGTGGATCAAGGAGATAACCACCTCCTCATTAATTAATTGGGCTAACAGGTTGCCCATATGGGTCAAAGAGAATCTCACCTCTCCATTATTGTACTAGGTTTTATTTTCCACTACTTAGTTAGTTGGGTAGTTAGATCTATTATTATAATAATAGAGACTCATTTAATGAGCTCTTTCCATTATTGTATTAGGTTTTATTTTTCACTACTTAGTTAGTTGGGTAGTTAGATCTATTATAATAATAGAGACTCATTTAATTAGCTCTTTTTGACTATGTCCAATGGACCATTTTGTAATGCTATATAAAGGCATAGCAAGCCTTCTCATAATATCAAATTACTCATTTTGACTTCTCTCATATTTTTTATTGTTCATTGTAAGATTAATTAGCTCTGAGTGATTTACTAGTAATTAGTTTTAGAGGCAGGGCTCTTCTTTGAGCCTCACCTCCCGAGTACTTCATTTAAATGTTTTTGTTTATGCTTATTTTCATGCAAGATTGGCACGTCTAAGCTCCTCCTCTCTCGACATTCAATCCATCCAGATCTCATCCCCCGAGATCCGGATCACATATATTTTAAAAGACATCCATCCAAGGAAAGACTCAATTATGAGTAGGTAAAGAAAAGTTTTAAATGGTGGAATATCTTGGGTAGGATTTGTGGAAACATATTTTAAAAAATGAAGAGCAGAGTGATAGTTCAAAATGATTAATCATGTTTGATTGTTACATAGTTGTTGACTCTAATGAGCAAGGAGAAGTCACAATACAAAACATGGTCGTGTGCCTGGCTATCAAATTGTGAATCCCATAAATCTCAGTTATATCCACATATGCTTCTAAGGCACATCGAAGACATTAGAGAAATGAATGATTTAGAATGGGTAGGTGTGGTAGAGTGTCTTTGTGATGAATATGGGTTCTAAAGGGCTTGGTTCTATGGAAACTCATAAAGGCCAAGGTGTGGGGTTCATCATGGAATACATAAACCTTATGAGTGAAGAGGATGAAACAAAACAACTAAGGGAGAAATAAGACATCATAAATTGCCATTAATCTCAAATGACCATTTTAAAACACTATTCATGACCATAAAGGGGAACACACAAGAAGTAATTACTTGGAAGGGCATTGTAAAGCGATATCAAGCACATAGTGAAGGTGATCTTACAAGGGTTGAGAATTTAGGTTTGTTATTTATTTGTTTACAAACAATATTACATTTTCAAAATGGAGAAATTGACAACTTGATTGGAATAAATCACTTCCTTATACATTTGTCATTTGTAAGTTTAAGGTAGCCACAACTTACATCCCTTTCTGTTAAGTTTCGAGTGTATTATCTACAATGGTTATATCCATAACATGTTATTAGAGTTAAATATATTGACACCATATGCGTGCAATTGAGTGAGCATCTCTTCAAGGGCATGAAAACCATACTAAGGAAGTAATATAAAAAAAAATGATTTTCCTTTTATCTCATTCTTCAGATTTGTTACACTAAATCTTACTAATTATTGTCTTTCTTACAAGTATATTTCTTATTCTAGACAATATTTATCTAATAATGGCATTTGGAAATATTTTTTCAACAAAAACTGCACATATGTAATGGTTCGCAATGATTTAACAAGTAAATCTATATACATGAGCTTGAAACTCATTATAATTTTTATAATGAGATTTTCATATATATATATATATATATATATATATATATATATATTTTATTTCTTAAAAAAAATATAATAATATTTCATCATGCCAAACTTCAAATTCATAAGGAAATCATTTATCAATGTAGAAAAATAAATAAGAGTGGTGATATTATAAGCAAGATATGACAAGAGCTAAAGTAACATGACACAAGATCTCCCCAAAATAAAGATTTTTATTTTATTTTTTAACTAATAATTAGATCAACCACTCTCTCCAATTTCCTTTAATTGTTAAAATTGGGAATTTATTAAAATTAATAATTAGATCAACCACTGTCTCCAATATCCTTTAATTTCGGTAATAATTAGATAAGCACTCTCTTCACTCTCCTTTAATTGTTAAAATTGGGGAATTAAGAGTTACTCATGTTTTTAATTTCGGTAATAATTAGATAAACACTCTCTCCAATCTCCTTTCATTGTTAAAATTGGGGAATTAAGAGTTACTCATGTTTTTTTAGCATACACTTGTTTGCTTTCCTTTCATAGTTAAAATTGGGAAATTAAGAGTTACTCCTGTTTTTTTGTTTTTTTAGCATACACTTGTTTTCTTTCTTTGGGTGTTGATTTTTACCTCTAATTGAGTTTTGTTGAGAACCTCTAGCCATAAAATTACTTTGAGATATAATGATGAACATCAACATTTTTATATTCTAAACTCTCTTTTTATATCACTATTGGCTTATAATTGGTACATTCTATTTAAAGTAGCCATAAAAAAACCCTCTATTAATTTATTCATGACCATTTGAAAAACCATTTGTCGAACATAACCACAAAGTAGCCATAAAAACTCTCTATTAATTTATTCATAACCATTTGTTGAACATAGCCACCCTTTTTTGGGTGTTTCCATTCGAGCACTTCAGGATATGCTAGTAATATAAAATTAGCATATCTCTCAAATTAGTAATATAATGTTGTTAATTGGAACCATGAAGATATTGAAATTAAAATGATCTTATATCTAAATGTGACTAATTCCCATTGAACAATCTCCTTTGTTTTGGGTGAAAATCTTGTATTTCTTGTGTTCAAGTTGTGCGATTTTTTGTCTTGAGAAGAAGAAAGAAAATCTAGCTTGCTAGAAGGTGTTGATGAATAAAGTGAATAATACAGAGGTATACATACCCTACCCTACCCTACCCCCCTCCCTCTCAATTTGAACTTGTGACCTCTTAGGAGGAAACACTTGTTCTTAACCATTACGCCCACTTAAAATTTGTATTTATTTATTTAAATTATTAAATAAAAAATCAATATTATTATTATTAACATTAAGTTATTTTTTCATAACAAAATTTAAAAATTAACTTAATTTTTCATAACAAAATTTAAAATTTAATATCTATAATAAAAGACCATCAAATATCAAACCATTTTTCTTCATTTTATTAAGAAAATAAAAGTTTTTTCAAAAAATTCATATACTATGTTATGAAATTACAAAGCCATAATTTTTTTTTCAAAAAATTAATATATCATATCTTGAAATTACAAAGCAAAATCCTCATAGATGAAATCCAAATATTACACATATAAAATTCCAACAATAAAAGAAACTAATTAATAACATATAACAACATATATTTAAAATGTAAAAGTCATAAAAACTTTTGAAACTTGCTCATTATCTTTAAAGAAAACACTAAGTTGATATCCACGAGCAATTCCATGGTATATATACTTCAACTCCTTTCAGTAAAAGTATTGTATTGTAAAGACAATGCATCCTTATATCTGGTGGCTCAGTGTTGATGGCTTAGTGTTGATGGCTTAGTGTTGAATTTCTTGAGGCGATCTCCATTTGCCAAAAATAAGGAAAGTGTGTTTTAAAATAGAAAAAAATACGAGAAATGCAACCACTACTATTTTTCTATTAGTATAGTAAACTGAGTTTGCAATATATCTAAAAATAAATGGTTATTAAGAAGGATTTAATTATTTATGAACCTATAAAAGAACTCTTATAGCTTCCAATAGTTATTGCAAAGATATTTCCATTTTAGGCATCTATGGGTGTTGTTACCTGGTTGCCTGCTACCTTTGTGGAGCTTGGAGGACTTTAAAGCTATTGGTAACGAACTTGGAATGTTCTTTCATGTTGACTCCAAGTTGTTGTCTGGTTTGGATACCAGGATGGGAAAACTGTTAGTTGAAGTGGATAATTTTGGTGAAATCGCGGCTGAGATGGAGATCAGTTGGAGGGGGAAGGAGATAATCCAATGCCTGGATTATTTAGGGGTATCGTTCAAGTGCTTTGTCTGCAAGGATACTGGGAATTTAAGGCACCAATGCATTGGAAAACCGTTGAAAGAGCCTCTGGAATGGGAGACAAAAGCGAGCGAAGTGGATGTCTTTCCTGATATTATGTTGAATTATTATGAAAGCGGGATCAACACCATGCCTCCTTCGGGTATGGAAGTCACGGGTGATTGTGGTAAGATTCAAAAACTGGCCTTTTTTTATAATTCAATACTACTTGTTAATGCATTTTCTAGGAATAATTCTCTTGGGAGGGTGGATTTGGGGGTAACCAGTGGCACTGAGGAGATTTGTAAGATGGGGGGAACCCCGATTGTTGAAGAACTATTATTAAGGCCGAGGGAGAGTGGGATTTTGGTTGATAAGGTAGATCCCATAACTTCGTTGTCAGGCTTTGGGTGTGCGGAGGGTGCAGAGGTTTTTGAACCTTCGGAGGAAAATGAGCACTTTGCTCTGTTCAAGATTTTTGAGAACTAGAGTAACAATATGGTGAAGGGGGTTAATACTTTAAGGAAGGGGGGTGATATGGTTTTAGAAGGAATAGACGCTATAATTGAGGGTAGTTCGGGCACTTGGGATAGGGGGATTGTTGCTGATGTTTTGTTCCTAGATGAGATGACCCCTGGAAGTAAGTTCTGCACTAATTTTTCTTTCCCTACTCTGATCCTCGATTCTAGGAAAGGAAGTAACAGGGACGATAGGAGTCCTGGAATGTTTTCTTTGATATATAGTGAAGGTTCTCTTGCTATGGTATTGGAGGGGAAGGTAGAGTCACTTGTGGGAATTTCACAGGTCACGGGTATAGGTTTTGTTGAAGCGCATAGTCATGTGAGCTTACAGGATCCAAGTATTTTTTCTGAAATTGAAAATTCAGTGCTAGATTTTATCCCCTCGTACAGAGATGTCTTAAACCGAGAGCCTTTGCCGATCTTTATGGGGGGGGATATTGTCCCAAAAATTGTCACTAAGTTAGGAAATGAGGATTTAGATAGGGTAAAATCAGATCCAAACCTAAGAGGAGAAGAAGCTTTATTGAAGGGAGTTGTCCATGGTGGGTTGGAGAAAGACTTCTCACCCCTAAAAACTAGAAGTTCGAGAAAATTTATATAGGAAAAAGAAAATCGTGCTTCTCCTAGTGGTGTGATAAGTGAAGGACCGAGGGCTCTTAGAGCACATAAGGCCCTAGCTAGGGTTAAAAAATGATAATTGCTACCCTGAATGTTAGGGGAGTGGGGGGCAACTCGAAATAATTTTCCCTCAAAAAGTTTCTTGAGACTGAAAAACCAGATGTCTTGTTGATATAAGAGACAATGGTCTGTGTAGAAAAAGAAAAATAACTATTTTTGAAGCTCCTTTCCAATTGGTATTTCTGTGGTGTGGATTCTCTAGGACTTTTTGGTGGTCTATTGACTTCTTGGAATCCAGTAAAGGCCGACTGTAATTATTTCCTTACTCCTGAAGGGATAATGCTGGAGGGAGTTGTGAAAGAATTAAATAAAAGTTTGAAAGTGATAAATTGCTATGGTCCTTATGATGAGAGAGAGGTGTTTTGGGAAAACATTAAAAGAGTGGGGATTCTTAAAGAACAAAATCCGATAATTGGAGGAGACCTTAACCTTGCTACATCAAGCAGACAAGTGTGGGAGAACATGCTAGATCCGACCCTTTACAAATCTTTTTTAATTAGATGTTTCAAGTTGAGGGATTAGTGGATGTTGAACCTCTCAAAGTGCTTCCTACATGGAGAAATGGCAGAAGTGGACAGAATTATATCGCAAAGAGATTGGATAGGTTTTTGATCTCTGAGTATCTAGTGATGTCATGTCTAAGATACAGATCTTGGGTCTGTAATACTAAAATCTTGGATCATATGTCGGTCATTCTACACCCGGAAAACAATTTAGGACAAACTAGCTATCCTTTTAAATTTAATTTAGTGTGGCTTGAGGATCCATATTTTGAAATTTTAGTAAGAACAAGTTGGAATGGCCTGCTGGGAAATGAGATTTTATCTCCTATGGAAGTGTTGGTAAAAAAGTTAAAGGTACTAAAGATTTTGGTAATAAAATGGGAAAGAAAGAAAAAAATGGCAACAAAGGAAGAATTGGTTAAGATTGAAAAGGATCTGGATACTTTGTATACAAATCACCCAGAGGGTTTTGAGGAGGAGGTAGACAAGGCATTAGTACTAGAAACATAACAAAGGAAATTGGTACTCCTGAGACTGGAAGAAGAGACATGGAGGCATAAGAGTCAGATAAATTGGTTGGCCTCTGGAGATAGTAATACAAAGTTTTTTCATGCATATGCCAATTCCAGAAAACTTATTAATTCGATTTGGGATATCACAAAGGAATATGGTAATGTGATAAATGGGATTCATGATGTACATAAGGAAGTTGTTGGTTTCTTTTAGAACACTTTTAAGGCACAGGAAAATATTCTCATTACTGATCAACTAGTTGTCTTAAGGAATTATCCTAGAATGTTTTCTGAGGAAGAAGATCAAAAAGTGGTTGATCTTGTCTCCTTGGCAGAAATGAATTCAACACTTAAAGGGTTTAGTGCCTCAAAAATCCCTGATCCGGATGGATGGACTGTAGAATTCTTCCTGTTTTTCTTTTATATGGTCGACAATGACATTTTGGACATGGTTGAAGAGACCAGGAAATTAGGTAGGGATAGTGGTGCACTGAATGCAACCTTTCTTTCTCTCATACCAAAGAGTGAGAAACCATAATCTTTTAGGGTATATAAACCTATTTCCTTATGCAATTTGGTCTATAAGATTATTACCAAGGTTATTGCTACTAGAATTAAAGCCAGTCTGTCTTTAGGTATCTCAAAGGAACAATTTGGCTTCCTTGAAGGAAGACAATTTACAGATACTATTAGTATTGTTCAGGAAGTCTTACACAGTATCAAAGTAAAGAATGATAAAGTATTGGTGCTAAAATTGGACCTGATTAAGGCCTATGATCGTGTGTGTTCGCGGACAAAAGATCACCAAGTGAGCAAAATGGAGACCGCTCTGCATACCCTGTTGGGTTCCTCAGGGCAGAACATATGTGGCAGCAAGGGGTTAACAGAAAACAAAACTGAATACAATCTAACTAACAACTGAAAGTAAATAACAATTCGAAAATAAACAAAAACATCAAACATAAGACAAGGGGGTCATCAATGGTTTCAAGGCTTGGTATATTAATGAAACCAGAGCACACGCTGAAGACAGAGACAGGGGTTCCCTCTTCCTCCAGCGGAAGGTCCTTCGGGGCCCTCAACACAATGATTTCCTTACAAAATGAATAGAACTGAACTAAGTGGTGAAAGAACTCTGAGTTAGGCCGCTGATGGATTGTTTGTCAAAGACTGAGCTCTGAATCATCTAGACAGCGTAACTTTGCTTCGAATTCTCTGCTAAAACAGTGAGTCTTCACGGCTATTTATAGCATTTTTCCAGACGGTCACGTAACCAACTTCCGGTGTGAACACGGACCTGTTTAGGGTTCACTTAGGTCATTAATTCGCTGAATTTGCAGAGCCGACCTGATTTGAGAGTCAAATCATCTTGGGGGCCGGTCCATAGGCGGTCGGGAGGCTGACTTATGCAATTAATGCGTCGTATTAGAGGATGCATGGGTTTTTGTGTTGACAGGCGCGCGTCGGGCGCGCATGCGCTAGCAACACGTTTTTGTCCCGTGCATATGCGCGCGCATCAAGCTGTTGTAAAGCGCCCTTCAATTTTTGGTTACTTTGTATAGTTTTTGACCCTTCTGGAATGCTGTGAACTTAATTCAGTGCCATGAATGACTTCATTGTTGTTTTGATGATGTGGAGTTCTTG